>JAWWQZ010000102.1:0-221978 GCA_033815515.1 Cryptocheilus praepositus
TCGATATCGCGTTTTCGGCCCTCAGAAGCGCCGAAATCGCGTTTTCTCGCTGAGCCCAGTGGACGGTGACTCGGTATGAAAACTGCACGGAGGAGCTGTTTTATCGTTTCTACCGTGCAGTTCGACATGTAAACTGCCCAGAAACCGAATCTGCTGACAGATCGAAAATCGGTTGATATCGCGTTTTCGGCCCTCAGAAGCGCCGAAATCGCGTTTTCTCGCTGAGCCCAGTGGACGGTGACTCGGTATGAAAACTGCACGGAGGAGCTGTTTTATCGTTTCTACCGTGCAGTTCGACATGTAAACTGCCCAGAAACCGAATCTGCTGACAGATCGAAAATCGGCCGATATCGCGTTTTCGGCCCTCAGAAGCGCCGAAATCGCGTTTTCTCGCTGAGCCCAGTGGACGGTGACTCGGTATGAAAACTGCACGGAGGAGCTGTTTTATCGTTTCTACCGTGCAGTTCGACATGTAAACTGCCCAGAAACCGAATCTGCTGACAGATCGAAAATCGGCTGATATCGCGTTTTCCGCGTTTTCGGCCCTCAGAAGCGCCGAAATCGCGTTTTCTCGCTGAGCCCAGTGGACGGTGACTCGGTATGAAAACTGCACGGAGGAGCTGTTTTATCGTTTCTACCGTGCAGTTCGACATGTAAACTGCCCAGAAACCGAATCTGCTGACAGATCGAAAATCGGCCGATATCGCGTTTTCGGCCCTCAGGAGTGCCGAAATCCAGAATTCTCGCTGAGCCCAGTGGACGGTGACTCGGTATGAAAACTGCACGGAGGAGCTGTTTTATCGTTTCTACCGTGCAGTTCGACATGTAAACTGCCCAGAAACCGAATCTGCTGACAGATCGAAAATCGGCCGATATCGCGTTTTCGGCCCTCAGAAGCGCCGAAATCGCGTTTTCTCGCTGAGCCGAGTGGACGGTGACTCGGTATGAAAACTGCACGGAGGAGCTGTTTTATCGTTTCTACCGTGCAGTTCGACATGTAAACTGCCCAGAAACCGAATCTGCTGACAGATCGCAAATCGGCCGATATCGCGTTTTCGGCCCTCAGAAGCGCCGAAATCGCGTTTTCTCGCTGAGCCCAGTGGACGGTGACTCGGTATGAAAACTGCACGGAGGAGCTGTTTTATCGTTTCTACCGTGCAGTTCGACATGTAAACTGCCCAGAAACCGAATCTGCTGACAGATCGCAAATCGGCCGATATCGCGTTTTCGGCCCTCAGAAGCGCCGAAATCGCGTTTTCTCGCTGAGCCCAGTGGACGGTGACTCGGTATGAAAACTGCACGGAGGAGCTGTTTTATCGTTTCTACCGTGCAGTTCGACATGTAAACTGCCCAGAAACCGAATCTGCTGACAGATCGAAAATCGGCCGATATCGCGTTTTCGGCCCTCAGAAGCGCCGAAATCGCGTTTTCTCGCTGAGCCCAGTGGACGGTGACTCGGTATGAAAACTGCACGGAGGAGCTGTTTTATCGTTTCTACCGTGCAGTTCGACATGTAAACTGCCCAGAAACCGAATCTGCTGACAGATCGCAAATCGGCCGATATCGCGTTTTCGGCCCTCAGAAGCGCCGAAATCGCGTTTTCTCGCTGAGCCCAGTGGACGGTGACTCGGTATGAAAACTGCACGGAGGAGCTGTTTTATCGTTTCTACCGTGCAGTTCGACATGTAAACTGCCCAGAAACCGAATCTGCTGACAGATCGAAAATCGGCCGATATCGCGTTTTCGGCCCTCAGAAGCGCCGAAATCGCGTTTTCTCGCTGAGCCCAGTGGACGGTGACTCGGTATGAAAACTGCACGGAGGAGCTGTTTTATCGTTTCTACCGTGCAGTTCGACATGTAAACTGCCCAGAAACCGAATCTGCTGACAGATCGCAAATCGGCCGATATCGCGTTTTCGGCCCTCAGAAGCGCCGAAATCGCGTTTTCTCGCTGAGCCCAGTGGACGGTGACTCGGTATGAAAACTGCACGGAGGAGCTGTTTTATCGTTTCTACCGTGCAGTTCGACATGTAAACTGCCCAGAAACCGAATCTGCTGACAGATCGCAAATCGGCCGATATCGCGTTTTCGGCCCTCAGAAGCGCCGAAATCGCGTTTTCTCGCTGAGCCCAGTGGACGGTGACTCGGTATGAAAACTGCACGGAGGAGCTGTTTTATCGTTTCTACCGTGCAGTTCGACATGTAAACTGCCCAGAAACCGAATCTGCTGACAGATCGAAAATCGGCCGATATCGCGTTTTCGGCCCTCAGAAGCGCCGAAATCGCGTTTTCTCGCTGAGCCCAGTGGACGGTGACTCGGTATGAAAACTGCACGGAGGAGCTGTTTTATCGTTTCTACCGTGCAGTTCGACATGTAAACTGCCCAGAAACCGAATCTGCTGACAGATCGAAAATCGGCCGATATCGCGTTTTCGGCCCTCAGAAGCGCCGAAATCGCGTTTTCTCGCTGAGCCCAGTGGACGGTGACTCGGTATGAAAACTGCACGGAGGAGCTGTTTTATCGTTTCTACCGTGCAGTTCGACATGTAAACTGCCCAGAAACCGAATCTGCTGACAGATCGCAAATCGGCCGATATCGCGTTTTCGGCCCTCAGAAGCGCCGAAATCGCGTTTTCTCGCTGAGCCCAGTGGACGGTGACTCGGTATGAAAACTGCACGGAGGAGCTGTTTTATCGTTTCTACCGTGCAGTTCGACATGTAAACTGCCCAGAAACCGAATCTGCTGACAGATCGAAAATCGGCCGATATCGCGTTTTCGGCCCTCAGAAGCGCCGAAATCGCGTTTTCTCGCTGAGCCCAGTGGACGGTGACTCGGTATGAAAACTGCACGGAGGAGCTGTTTTATCGTTTCTACCGTGCAGTTCGACATGTAAACTGCCCAGAAACCGAATCTGCTGACAGATCGAAAATCGGCCGATATCGCGTTTTCGGCCCTCAGAAGCGCCGAAATCGCGTTTTCTCGCTGAGCCCAGTGGACGGTGACTCGGTATGAAAACTGCACGGAGGAGCTGTTTTATCGTTTCTACCGTGCAGTTCGACATGTAAACTGCCCAGAAACCGAATCTGCTGACAGATCGCAAATCGGCCGATATCGCGTTTTCGGCCCTCAGAAGCGCCGAAATCGCGTTTTCTCGCTGAGCCCAGTGGACGGTGACTCGGTATGAAAACTGCACGGAGGAGCTGTTTTATCGTTTCTACCGTGCAGTTCGACATGTAAACTGCCCAGAAACCGAATCTGCTGACAGATCGCAAATCGGCCGATATCGCGTTTTCGGCCCTCAGAAGCGCCGAAATCGCGTTTTCTCGCTGAGCCCAGTGGACGGTGACTCGGTATGAAAACTGCACGGAGGAGCTGTTTTATCGTTTCTACCGTGCAGTTCGACATGTAAACTGCCCAGAAACCGAATCTGCTGACAGATCGCAAATCGGCCGATATCGCGTTTTCGGCCCTCAGAAGCGCCGAAATCGCGTTTTCTCGCTGAGCCCAGTGGACGGTGACTCGGTATGAAAACTGCACGGAGGAGCTGTTTTATCGTTTCTACCGTGCAGTTCGACATGTAAACTGCCCAGAAACCGAATCTGCTGACAGATCGAAAATCGGCCGATATCGCGTTTTCGGCCCTCAGAAGCGCCGAAATCGCGTTTTCTCGCTGACAGTGGACGGTGACTGGACGGTATGAAAACTGCACGGAGGAGCTGTTTTATCGTTTCTACCGTGCAGTTCGACATGTAAACTGCCCAGAAACCGAATCTGCTGACAGATCGAAAATCGGCCGATATCGCGTTTTCGGCCCTCAGAAGCGCCGAAATCGCGTTTTCTCGCTGAGCCCAGTGGACGGTGACTCGGTATGAAAACTGCACGGAGGAGCTGTTTTATCGTTTCTACCGTGCAGTTCGACATGTAAACTGCCCAGAAACCGAATCTGCTGACAGATCGCAAATCGGCCGATATCGCGTTTTCGGCCCTCAGAAGCGCCGAAATCGCGTTTTCTCGCTGAGCCCAGTGGACGGTGACTCGGTATGAAAACTGCACGGAGGAGCTGTTTTATCGTTTCTACCGTGCAGTTCGACATGTAAACTGCCCAGAAACCGAATCTGCTGACAGATCGAAAATCGGCCGATATCGCGTTTTCGGCCCTCAGAAGCGCCGAAATCGCGTTTTCTCGCTGAGCCCAGTGGACGGTGACTCGGTATGAAAACTGCACGGAGGAGCTGTTTTATCGTTTCTACCGTGCAGTTCGACATGTAAACTGCCCAGAAACCGAATCTGCTGACAGATCGCAAATCGGCCGATATCGCGTTTTCGGCCCTCAGAAGCGCCGAAATCGCGTTTTCTCGCTGAGCCCAGTGGACGGTGACTCGGTATGAAAACTGCACGGAGGAGCTGTTTTATCGTTTCTACCGTGCAGTTCGACATGTAAACTGCCCAGAAACCGAATCTGCTGACAGATCGAAAATCGGCCGATATCGCGTTTTCGGCCCTCAGAAGCGCCGAAATCGCGTTTTCTCGCTGAGCCCAGTGGACGGTGACTCGGTATGAAAACTGCACGGAGGAGCTGTTTTATCGTTTCTACCGTGCAGTTCGACATGTAAACTGCCCAGAAACCGAATCTGCTGACAGATCGAAAATCGGCCGATATCGCGTTTTCGGCCCTCAGAAGCGCCGAAATCGCGTTTTCTCGCTGAGCCCAGTGGACGGTGACTCGGTATGAAAACTGCACGGAGGAGCTGTTTTATCGTTTCTACCGTGCAGTTCGACATGTAAACTGCCCAGAAACCGAATCTGCTGACAGATCGAAAATCGGCCGATATCGCGTTTTCGGCCCTCAGAAGCGCCGAAATCGCGTTTTCTCGCTGAGCCCAGTGGACGGTGACTCGGTATGAAAACTGCACGGAGGAGCTGTTTTATCGTTTCTACCGTGCAGTT
Source organism: Cryptocheilus praepositus (assembly GCA_033815515.1). Taxonomy (NCBI): domain Eukaryota; kingdom Metazoa; phylum Arthropoda; class Insecta; order Hymenoptera; family Pompilidae; genus Cryptocheilus; species Cryptocheilus praepositus. The sequence continues at coordinate 4,948 of JAWWQZ010000102.1, forward strand.
CGACATGTAAACTGCCCAGAAACCGAATCTGCTGACAGATCGCAAATCGGCCGATATCGCGTTTTCGGCCCTCAGAAGCGCCGAAATCGCGTTTTCTCGCTGAGCCCAGTGGACGGTGACTCGGTATGAAAACTGCACGGAGGAGCTGTTTTATCGTTTCTACCGTGCAGTTCGACATGTAAACTGCCCAGAAACCGAATCTGCTGACAGATCGCAAATCGGCCGATATCGCGTTTTCGGCCCTCAGAAGCGCCGAAATCGCGTTTTCTCGCTGAGCCCAGTGGACGGTGACTCGGTATGAAAACTGCACGGAGGAGCTGTTTTATCGTTTCTACCGTGCAGTTCGACATGTAAACTGCCCAGAAACCGAATCTGCTGACAGATCGCAAATCGGCCGATATCGCGTTTTCGGCCCTCAGAAGCGCCGAAATCGCGTTTTCTCGCTGAGCCCAGTGGACGGTGACTCGGTATGAAAACTGCACGGAGGAGCTGTTTTATCGTTTCTACCGTGCAGTTCGACATGTAAACTGCCCAGAAACCGAATCTGCTGACAGATCGCAAATCGGCCGATATCGCGTTTTCGGCCCTCAGAAGCGCCGAAATCGCGTTTTCTCGCTGAGCCCAGTGGACGGTGACTCGGTATGAAAACTGCACGGAGGAGCTGTTTTATCGTTTCTACCGTGCAGTTCGACATGTAAACTGCCCAGAAACCGAATCTGCTGACAGATCGAAAATCGGCCGATATCGCGTTTTCGGCCCTCAGAAGCGCCGAAATCGCGTTTTCTCGCTGAGCCCAGTGGACGGTGACTCGGTATGAAAACTGCACGGAGGAGCTGTTTTATCGTTTCTACCGTGCAGTTCGACATGTAAACTGCCCAGAAACCGAATCTGCTGACAGATCGCAAATCGGCCGATATCGCGTTTTCGGCCCTCAGAAGCGCCGAAATCGCGTTTTCTCGCTGAGCCCAGTGGACGGTGACTCGGTATGAAAACTGCACGGAGGAGCTGTTTTATCGTTTCTACCGTGCAGTTCGACATGTAAACTGCCCAGAAACCGAATCTGCTGACAGATCGCAAATCGGCCGATATCGCGTTTTCGGCCCTCAGAAGCGCCGAAATCGCGTTTTCTCGCTGAGCCCAGTGGACGGTGACTCGGTATGAAAACTGCACGGAGGAGCTGTTTTATCGTTTCTACCGTGCAGTTCGACATGTAAACTGCCCAGAAACCGAATCTGCTGACAGATCGCAAATCGGCCGATATCGCGTTTTCGGCCCTCAGAAGCGCCGAAATCGCGTTTTCTCGCTGAGCCCAGTGGACGGTGACTCGGTATGAAAACTGCACGGAGGAGCTGTTTTATCGTTTCTACCGTGCAGTTCGACATGTAAACTGCCCAGAAACCGAATCTGCTGACAGATCGCAAATCGGGCGATATCGCGTTTTCGGCCCTCAGAAGCGCCGAAATCGCGTTTTCTCGCTGAGCCCAGTGGACGGTGACTCGGTATGAAAACTGCACGGAGGAGCTGTTTTATCGTTTCTACCGTGCAGTTCGACATGTAAACTGCCCAGAAACCGAATCTGCTGACAGATCGAAAATCGGCCGATATCGCGTTTTCGGCCCTCAGAAGTTCCGAAATCGCGTTTTCTCGCTGAGTGGACGGTGACTCGGTATGAAAACTGCACGGAGGAGCTGTTTTATCGTTTCTACCGTGCAGTTCGACATGTAAACTGCCCAGAAACCGAATCTGCTGACAGATCGCAAATCGGCCGATATCGCGTTTTCGGCCCTCAGAAGCGCCGAAATCGCGTTTTCTCGCCGAAGGAGCTGTTTTATCGTTTCTACCGTGCAGTTCGACATGTAAACTGCCCAGAAACCGAATCTGCTGACAGATCGCAAATCGGCCGATATCGCGTTTTCGGCCCTCAGAAGCGCCGAAATCGCGTTTTCTCGCTGAGCCCAGTGGACGGTGACTCGGTATGAAAACTGCACGGAGGAGCTGTTTTATCGTTTCTACCGTGCAGTTCGACATGTAAACTGCCCAGAAACCGAATCTGCTGACAGATCGCAAATCGGCCGATATCGCGTTTTCGGCCCTCAGAAGCGCCGAAATCGCGTTTTCTCGCTGAGCCCAGTGGACGGTGACTCGGTATGAAAACTGCACGGAGGAGCTGTTTTATCGTTTCTACCGTGCAGTTCGACATGTAAACTGCCCAGAAACCGAATCTGCTGACAGATCGAAAATCGGCCGATATCGCGTTTTCGGCCCTCAGAAGCGCCGAAATCGCGTTTTCTCGCTGAGCCCAGTGGACGGTGACTCGGTATGAAAACTGCACGGAGGAGCTGTTTTATCGTTTCTACCGTGCAGTTCGACATGTAAACTGCCCAGAAACCGAATCTGCTGACAGATCGAAAATCGGCCGATATCGCGTTTTCGGCCCTCAGAAGCGCCGAAATCGCGTTTTCTCGCTGAGCCCAGTGGACGGTGACTCGGTATGAAAACTGCACGGAGGAGCTGTTTTATCGTTTCTACCGTGCAGTTCGACATGTAAACTGCCCAGAAACCGAATCTGCTGACAGATCGAAAATCGGCCGATATCGCGTTTTCGGCCCTCAGAAGCGCCGAAATCGCGTTTTCTCGCTGAGCCCAGTGGACGGTGACTCGGTATGAAAACTGCACGGAGGAGCTGTTTTATCGTTTCTACCGTGCAGTTCGACATGTAAACTGCCCAGAAACCGAATCTGCTGACAGATCGCAAATCGGCCGATATCGCGTTTTCGGCCCTCAGAAGCGCCGAAATCGCGTTTTCTCGCTGAGCCCAGTGGACGGTGACTCGGTATGAAAACTGCACGGAGGAGCTGTTTTATCGTTTCTACCGTGCAGTTCGACATGTAAACTGCCCAGAAACCGAATCTGCTGACAGATCGCAAATCGGCCGATATCGCGTTTTCGGCCCTCAGAAGCGCCGAAATCGCGTTTTCTCGCTGAGCCCAGTGGACGGTGACTCGGTATGAAAACTGCACGGAGGAGCTGTTTTATCGTTTCTACCGTGCAGTTCGACATGTAAACTGCCCAGAAACCGAATCTGCTGACAGATCGCAAATCGGCCGATATCGCGTTTTCGGCCCTCAGAAGCGCCGAAATCGCGTTTTCTCGCTGAGCCCAGTGGACGGTGACTCGGTATGAAAACTGCACGGAGGAGCTGTTTTATCGTTTCTACCGTGCAGTTCGACATGTAAACTGCCCAGAAACCGAATCTGCTGACAGATCGCAAATCGGCCGATATCGCGTTTTCGGCCCTCAGAAGCGCCGAAATCGCGTTTTCTCGCTGAGCCCAGTGGACGGTGACTCGGTATGAAAACTGCACGGAGGAGCTGTTTTATCGTTTCTACCGTGCAGTTCGACATGTAAACTGCCCAGAAACCGAATCTGCTGACAGATCGAAAATCGGCCGATATCGCGTTTTCGGCCCTCAGAAGCGCCGAAATCGCGTTTTCTCGCTGAGCCCAGTGGACGGTGACTCGGTATGAAAACTGCACGGAGGAGCTGTTTTATCGTTTCTACCGTGCAGTTCGACATGTAAACTGCCCAGAAACCGAATCTGCTGACAGATCGCAAATCGGCCGATATCGCGTTTTCGGCCCTCAGAAGCGCCGAAATCGCGTTTTCTCGCTGAGCCCAGTGGACGGTGACTCGGTATGAAAACTGCACGGAGGAGCTGTTTTATCGTTTCTACCGTGCAGTTCGACATGTAAACTGCCCAGAAACCGAATCTGCTGACAGATCGCAAATCGGCCGATATCGCGTTTTCGGCCCTCAGAAGCGCCGAAATCGCGTTTTCTCGCTGAGCCCAGTGGACGGTGACTCGGTATGAAAACTGCACGGAGGAGCTGTTTTATCGTTTCTACCGTGCAGTTCGACATGTAAACTGCCCAGAAACCGAATCTGCTGACAGATCGAAAATCGGCCGATATCGCGTTTTCGGCCCTCAGAAGCGCCGAAATCGCGTTTTCTCGCTGAGCCCAGTGGACGGTGACTCGGTATGAAAACTGCACGGAGGAGCTGTTTTATCGTTTCTACCGTGCAGTTCGACATGTAAACTGCCCAGAAACCGAATCTGCTGACAGATCGCAAATCGGCCGATATCGCGTTTTCGGCCCTCAGAAGCGCCGAAATCGCGTTTTCTCGCTGAGCCCAGTGGACGGTGACTCGGTATGAAAACTGCACGGAGGAGCTGTTTTATCGTTTCTACCGTGCAGTTCGACATGTAAACTGCCCAGAAACCGAATCTGCTGACAGATCGAAAATCGGCCGATATCGCGTTTTCGGCCCTCAGAAGCGCCGAAATCGCGTTTTCTCGCTGAGCCCAGTGGACGGTGACTCGGTATGAAAACTGCACGGAGGAGCTGTTTTATCGTTTCTACCGTGCAGTTCGACATGTAAACTGCCCAGAAACCGAATCTGCTGACAGATCGCAAATCGGCCGATATCGCGTTTTCGGCCCTCAGAAGCGCCGAAATCGCGTTTTCTCGCTGAGCCCAGTGGACGGTGACTCGGTATGAAAACTGCACGGAGGAGCTGTTTTATCGTTTCTACCGTGCAGTTCGACATGTAAACTGCCCAGAAACCGAATCTGCTGACAGATCGAAAATCGGCCGATATCGCGTTTTCGGCCCTCAGAAGCGCCGAAATCGCGTTTTCTCGCTGAGCCCAGTGGACGGTGACTCGGTATGAAAACTGCACGGAGGAGCTGTTTTATCGTTTCTACCGTGCAGTTCGACATGTAAACTGCCCAGAAACCGAATCTGCTGACAGATCGCAAATCGGCCGATATCGCGTTTTCGGCCCTCAGAAGCGCCGAAATCGCGTTTTCTCGCTGAGCCCAGTGGACGGTGACTCGGTATGAAAACTGCACGGAGGAGCTGTTTTATCGTTTCTACCGTGCAGTTCGACATGTAAACTGCCCAGAAACCGAATCTGCTGACAGATCGCAAATCGGCCGATATCGCGTTTTCGGCCCTCAGAAGCGCCGAAATCGCGTTTTCTCGCTGAGCCCAGTGGACGGTGACTCGGTATGAAAACTGCACGGAGGAGCTGTTTTATCGTTTCTACCGTGCAGTTCGACATGTAAACTGCCCAGAAACCGAATCTGCTGACAGATCGCAAATCGGCCGATATCGCGTTTTCGGCCCTCAGAAGCGCCGAAATCGCGTTTTCTCGCTGAGCCCAGTGGACGGTGACTCGGTATGAAAACTGCACGGAGGAGCTGTTTTATCGTTTCTACCGTGCAGTTCGACATGTAAACTGCCCAGAAACCGAATCTGCTGACAGATCGCAAATCGGCCGATATCGCGTTTTCGGCCCTCAGAAGCGCCGAAATCGCGTTTTCTCGCTGAGCCCAGTGGACGGTGACTCGGTATGAAAACTGCACGGAGGAGCTGTTTTATCGTTTCTACCGTGCAGTTCGACATGTAAACTGCCCAGAAACCGAATCTGCTGACAGATCGCAAATCGGCCGATATCGCGTTTTCGGCCCTCAGAAGCGCCGAAATCGCGTTTTCTCGCTGAGCCCAGTGGACGGTGACTCGGTATGAAAACTGCACGGAGGAGCTGTTTTATCGTTTCTACCGTGCAGTTCGACATGTAAACTGCCCAGAAACCGAATCTGCTGACAGATCGAAAATCGGCCGATATCGCGTTTTCGGCCCTCAGAAGCGCCGAAATCGCGTTTTCTCGCTGAGCCCAGTGGACGGTGACTCGGTATGAAAACTGCACGGAGGAGCTGTTTTATCGTTTCTACCGTGCAGTTCGACATGTAAACTGCCCAGAAACCGAATCTGCTGACAGATCGCAAATCGGCCGATATCGCGTTTTCGGCCCTCAGAAGCGCCGAAATCGCGTTTTCTCGCTGAGCCCAGTGGACGGTGACTCGGTATGAAAACTGCACGGAGGAGCTGTTTTATCGTTTCTACCGTGCAGTTCGACATGTAAACTGCCCAGAAACCGAATCTGCTGACAGATCGAAAATCGGCCGATATCGCGTTTTCGGCCCTCAGAAGCGCCGAAATCGCGTTTTCTCGCTGAGCCCAGTGGACGGTGACTCGGTATGAAAACTGCACGGAGGAGCTGTTTTATCGTTTCTACCGTGCAGTTCGACATGTAAACTGCCCAGAAACCGAATCTGCTGACAGATCGCAAATCGGCCGATATCGCGTTTTCGGCCCTCAGAAGCGCCGAAATCGCGTTTTCTCGCTGAGCCCAGTGGACGGTGACTCGGTATGAAAACTGCACGGAGGAGCTGTTTTATCGTTTCTACCGTGCAGTTCGACATGTAAACTGCCCAGAAACCGAATCTGCTGACAGATCGCAAATCGGCCGATATCGCGTTTTCGGCCCTCAGAAGCGCCGAAATCGCGTTTTCTCGCTGAGCCCAGTGGACGGTGACTCGGTATGAAAACTGCACGGAGGAGCTGTTTTATCGTTTCTACCGTGCAGTTCGACATGTAAACTGCCCAGAAACCGAATCTGCTGACAGATCGCAAATCGGCCGATATCGCGTTTTCGGCCCTCAGAAGCGCCGAAATCGCGTTTTCTCGCTGAGCCCAGTGGACGGTGACTCGGTATGAAAACTGCACGGAGGAGCTGTTTTATCGTTTCTACCGTGCAGTTCGACATGTAAACTGCCCAGAAACCGAATCTGCTGACAGATCGAAAATCGGCCGATATCGCGTTTTCGGCCCTCAGAAGCGCCGAAATCGCGTTTTCTCGCTGAGCCCAGTGGACGGTGACTCGGTATGAAAACTGCACGGAGGAGCTGTTTTATCGTTTCTACCGTGCAGTTCGACATGTAAACTGCCCAGAAACCGAATCTGCTGACAGATCGCAAATCGGCCGATATCGCGTTTTCGGCCCTCAGAAGCGCCGAAATCGCGTTTTCTCGCTGAGCCCAGTGGACGGTGACTCGGTATGAAAACTGCACGGAGGAGCTGTTTTATCGTTTCTACCGTGCAGTTCGACATGTAAACTGCCCAGAAACCGAATCTGCTGACAGATCGCAAATCGGCCGATATCGCGTTTTCGGCCCTCAGAAGCGCCGAAATCGCGTTTTCTCGCTGAGCCCAGTGGACGGTGACTCGGTATGAAAACTGCACGGAGGAGCTGTTTTATCGTTTCTACCGTGCAGTTCGACATGTAAACTGCCCAGAAACCGAATCTGCTGACAGATCGCAAATCGGCCGATATCGCGTTTTCGGCCCTCAGAAGCGCCGAAATCGCGTTTTCTCGCTGAGCCCAGTGGACGGTGACTCGGTATGAAAACTGCACGGAGGAGCTGTTTTATCGTTTCTACCGTGCAGTTCGACATGTAAACTGCCCAGAAACCGAATCTGCTGACAGATCGAAAATCGGCCGATATCGCGTTTTCGGCCCTCAGAAGCGCCGAAATCGCGTTTTCTCGCTGAGCCCAGTGGACGGTGACTCGGTATGAAAACTGCACGGAGGAGCTGTTTTATCGTTTCTACCGTGCAGTTCGACATGTAAACTGCCCAGAAACCGAATCTGCTGACAGATCGCAAATCGGCCGATATCGCGTTTTCGGCCCTCAGAAGCGCCGAAATCGCGTTTTCTCGCTGAGCCCAGTGGACGGTGACTCGGTATGAAAACTGCACGGAGGAGCTGTTTTATCGTTTCTACCGTGCAGTTCGACATGTAAACTGCCCAGAAACCGAATCTGCTGACAGATCGCAAATCGGCCGATATCGCGTTTTCGGCCCTCAGAAGCGCCGAAATCGCGTTTTCTCGCTGAGCCCAGTGGACGGTGACTCGGTATGAAAACTGCACGGAGGAGCTGTTTTATCGTTTCTACCGTGCAGTTCGACATGTAAACTGCCCAGAAACCGAATCTGCTGACAGATCGAAAATCGGCCGATATCGCGTTTTCGGCCCTCAGAAGCGCCGAAATCGCGTTTTCTCGCTGAGCCCAGTGGACGGTGACTCGGTATGAAAACTGCACGGAGGAGCTGTTTTATCGTTTCTACCGTGCAGTTCGACATGTAAACTGCCCAGAAACCGAATCTGCTGACAGATCGCAAATCGGCCGATATCGCGTTTTCGGCCCTCAGAAGCGCCGAAATCGCGTTTTCTCGCTGAGCCCAGTGGACGGTGACTCGGTATGAAAACTGCACGGAGGAGCTGTTTTATCGTTTCTACCGTGCAGTTCGACATGTAAACTGCCCAGAAACCGAATCTGCTGACAGATCGCAAATCGGCCGATATCGCGTTTTCGGCCCTCAGAAGCGCCGAAATCGCGTTTTCTCGCTGAGCCCAGTGGACGGTGACTCGGTATGAAAACTGCACGGAGGAGCTGTTTTATCGTTTCTACCGTGCAGTTCGACATGTAAACTGCCCAGAAACCGAATCTGCTGACAGATCGCAAATCGGCCGATATCGCGTTTTCGGCCCTCAGAAGCGCCGAAATCGCGTTTTCTCGCTGAGCCCAGTGGACGGTGACTCGGTATGAAAACTGCACGGAGGAGCTGTTTTATCGTTTCTACCGTGCAGTTCGACATGTAAACTGCCCAGAAACCGAATCTGCTGACAGATCGCAAATCGGCCGATATCGCGTTTTCGGCCCTCAGAAGCGCCGAAATCGCGTTTTCTCGCTGAGCCCAGTGGACGGTGACTCGGTATGAAAACTGCACGGAGGAGCTGTTTTATCGTTTCTACCGTGCAGTTCGACATGTAAACTGCCCAGAAACCGAATCTGCTGACAGATCGAAAATCGGCCGATATCGCGTTTTCGGCCCTCAGAAGCGCCGAAATCGCGTTTTCTCGCTGAGCCCAGTGGACGGTGACTCGGTATGAAAACTGCACGGAGGAGCTGTTTTATCGTTTCTACCGTGCAGTTCGACATGTAAACTGCCCAGAAACCGAATCTGCTGACAGATCGAAAATCGGCCGATATCGCGTTTTCGGCCCTCAGAAGCGCCGAAATCGCGTTTTCTCGCTGAGCCCAGTGGACGGTGACTCGGTATGAAAACTGCACGGAGGAGCTGTTTTATCGTTTCTACCGTGCAGTTCGACATGTAAACTGCCCAGAAACCGAATCTGCTGACAGATCGCAAATCGGCCGATATCGCGTTTTCGGCCCTCAGAAGCGCCGAAATCGCGTTTTCTCGCTGAGCCCAGTGGACGGTGACTCGGTATGAAAACTGCACGGAGGAGCTGTTTTATCGTTTCTACCGTGCAGTTCGACATGTAAACTGCCCAGAAACCGAATCTGCTGACAGATCGCAAATCGGCCGATATCGCGTTTTCGGCCCTCAGAAGCGCCGAAATCGCGTTTTCTCGCTGAGCCCAGTGGACGGTGACTCGGTATGAAAACTGCACGGAGGAGCTGTTTTATCGTTTCTACCGTGCAGTTCGACATGTAAACTGCCCAGAAACCGAATCTGCTGACAGATCGCAAATCGGCCGATATCGCGTTTTCGGCCCTCAGAAGCGCCGAAATCGCGTTTTCTCGCTGAGCCCAGTGGACGGTGACTCGGTATGAAAACTGCACGGAGGAGCTGTTTTATCGTTTCTACCGTGCAGTTCGACATGTAAACTGCCCAGAAACCGAATCTGCTGACAGATCGCAAATCGGCCGATATCGCGTTTTCGGCCCTCAGAAGCGCCGAAATCGCGTTTTCTCGCTGAGCCCAGTGGACGGTGACTCGGTATGAAAACTGCACGGAGGAGCTGTTTTATCGTTTCTACCGTGCAGTTCGACATGTAAACTGCCCAGAAACCGAATCTGCTGACAGATCGCAAATCGGCCGATATCGCGTTTTCGGCCCTCAGAAGCGCCGAAATCGCGTTTTCTCGCTGAGCCCAGTGGACGGTGACTCGGTATGAAAACTGCACGGAGGAGCTGTTTTATCGTTTCTACCGTGCAGTTCGACATGTAAACTGCCCAGAAACCGAATCTGCTGACAGATCGAAAATCGGCCGATATCGCGTTTTCGGCCCTCAGAAGCGCCGAAATCGCGTTTTCTCGCTGAGCCCAGTGGACGGTGACTCGGTATGAAAACTGCACGGAGGAGCTGTTTTATCGTTTCTACCGTGCAGTTCGACATGTAAACTGCCCAGAAACCGAATCTGCTGACAGATCGAAAATCGGCCGATATCGCGTTTTCGGCCCTCAGAAGCGCCGAAATCGCGTTTTCTCGCTGAGCCCAGTGGACGGTGACTCGGTATGAAAACTGCACGGAGGAGCTGTTTTATCGTTTCTACCGTGCAGTTCGACATGTAAACTGCCCAGAAACCGAATCTGCTGACAGATCGCAAATCGGCCGATATCGCGTTTTCGGCCCTCAGAAGCGCCGAAATCGCGTTTTCTCGCTGAGCCCAGTGGACGGTGACTCGGTATGAAAACTGCACGGAGGAGCTGTTTTATCGTTTCTACCGTGCAGTTCGACATGTAAACTGCCCAGAAACCGAATCTGCTGACAGATCGCAAATCGGCCGATATCGCGTTTTCGGCCCTCAGAAGCGCCGAAATCGCGTTTTCTCGCTGAGCCCAGTGGACGGTGACTCGGTATGAAAACTGCACGGAGGAGCTGTTTTATCGTTTCTACCGTGCAGTTCGACATGTAAACTGCCCAGAAACCGAATCTGCTGACAGATCGAAATCGGCCGATATCGCGTTTTCGGCCCTCAGAAGCGCCGAAATCGCGTTTTCTCGCTGAGCCCAGTGGACGGTGACTCGGTATGAAAACTGCACGGAGGAGCTGTTTTATCGTTTCTACCGTGCAGTTCGACATGTAAACTGCCCAGAAACCGAATCTGCTGACAGATCGCAAATCGGCCGATATCGCGTTTTCGGCCCTCAGAAGCGCCGAAATCGCGTTTTCTCGCTGAGCCCAGTGGACGGTGACTCGGTATGAAAACTGCACGGAGGAGCTGTTTTATCGTTTCTACCGTGCAGTTCGACATGTAAACTGCCCAGAAACCGAATCTGCTGACAGATCGAAAATCGGCCGATATCGCGTTTTCGGCCCTCAGAAGCGCCGAAATCGCGTTTTCTCGCTGAGCCCAGTGGACGGTGACTCGGTATGAAAACTGCACGGAGGAGCTGTTTTATCGTTTCTACCGTGCAGTTCGACATGTAAACTGCCCAGAAACCGAATCTGCTGACAGATCGCAAATCGGCCGATATCGCGTTTTCGGCCCTCAGAAGCGCCGAAATCGCGTTTTCTCGCTGAGCCCAGTGGACGGTGACTCGGTATGAAAACTGCACGGAGGAGCTGTTTTATCGTTTCTACCGTGCAGTTCGACATGTAAACTGCCCAGAAACCGAATCTGCTGACAGATCGAAAATCGGCCGATATCGCGTTTTCGGCCCTCAGAAGCGCCGAAATCGCGTTTTCTCGCTGAGCCCAGTGGACGGTGACTCGGTATGAAAACTGCACGGAGGAGCTGTTTTATCGTTTCTACCGTGCAGTTCGACATGTAAACTGCCCAGAAACCGAATCTGCTGACAGATCGCAAATCGGCCGATATCGCGTTTTCGGCCCTCAGAAGCGCCGAAATCGCGTTTTCTCGCTGAGCCCAGTGGACGGTGACTCGGTATGAAAACTGCACGGAGGAGCTGTTTTATCGTTTCTACCGTGCAGTTCGACATGTAAACTGCCCAGAAACCGAATCTGCTGACAGATCGCAAATCGGCCGATATCGCGTTTTCGGCCCTCAGAAGCGCCGAAATCGCGTTTTCTCGCTGAGCCCAGTGGACGGTGACTCGGTATGAAAACTGCACGGAGGAGCTGTTTTATCGTTTCTACCGTGCAGTTCGACATGTAAACTGCCCAGAAACCGAATCTGCTGACAGATCGCAAATCGGCCGATATCGCGTTTTCGGCCCTCAGAAGCGCCGAAATCGCGTTTTCTCGCTGAGCCCAGTGGACGGTGACTCGGTATGAAAACTGCACGGAGGAGCTGTTTTATCGTTTCTACCGTGCAGTTCGACATGTAAACTGCCCAGAAACCGAATCTGCTGACAGATCGAAAATCGGCCGATATCGCGTTTTCGGCCCTCAGAAGCGCCGAAATCGCGTTTTCTCGCTGAGCCCAGTGGACGGTGACTCGGTATGAAAACTGCACGGAGGAGCTGTTTTATCGTTTCTACCGTGCAGTTCGACATGTAAACTGCCCAGAAACCGAATCTGCTGACAGATCGCAAATCGGCCGATATCGCGTTTTCGGCCCTCAGAAGCGCCGAAATCGCGTTTTCTCGCTGAGCCCAGTGGACGGTGACTCGGTATGAAAACTGCACGGAGGAGCTGTTTTATCGTTTCTACCGTGCAGTTCGACATGTAAACTGCCCAGAAACCGAATCTGCTGACAGATCGCAAATCGGCCGATATCGCGTTTTCGGCCCTCAGAAGCGCCGAAATCGCGTTTTCTCGCTGAGCCCAGTGGACGGTGACTCGGTATGAAAACTGCACGGAGGAGCTGTTTTATCGTTTCTACCGTGCAGTTCGACATGTAAACTGCCCAGAAACCGAATCTGCTGACAGATCGCAAATCGGCCGATATCGCGTTTTCGGCCCTCAGAAGCGCCGAAATCGCGTTTTCTCGCTGAGCCCAGTGGACGGTGACTCGGTATGAAAACTGCACGGAGGAGCTGTTTTATCGTTTCTACCGTGCAGTTCGACATGTAAACTGCCCAGAAACCGAATCTGCTGACAGATCGCAAATCGGCCGATATCGCGTTTTCGGCCCTCAGAAGCGCCGAAATCGCGTTTTCTCGCTGAGCCCAGTGGACGGTGACTCGGTATGAAAACTGCACGGAGGAGCTGTTTTATCGTTTCTACCGTGCAGTTCGACATGTAAACTGCCCAGAAACCGAATCTGCTGACAGATCGCAAATCGGCCGATATCGCGTTTTCGGCCCTCAGAAGCGCCGAAATCGCGTTTTCTCGCTGAGCCCAGTGGACGGTGACTCGGTATGAAAACTGCACGGAGGAGCTGTTTTATCGTTTCTACCGTGCAGTTCGACATGTAAACTGCCCAGAAACCGAATCTGCTGACAGATCGCAAATCGGCCGATATCGCGTTTTCGGCCCTCAGAAGCGCCGAAATCGCGTTTTCTCGCTGAGCCCAGTGGACGGTGACTCGGTATGAAAACTGCACGGAGGAGCTGTTTTATCGTTTCTACCGTGCAGTTCGACATGTAAACTGCCCAGAAACCGAATCTGCTGACAGATCGCAAATCGGCCGATATCGCGTTTTCGGCCCTCAGAAGCGCCGAAATCGCGTTTTCTCGCTGAGCCCAGTGGACGGTGACTCGGTATGAAAACTGCACGGAGGAGCTGTTTTATCGTTTCTACCGTGCAGTTCGACATGTAAACTGCCCAGAAACCGAATCTGCTGACAGATCGAAAATCGGCCGATATCGCGTTTTCGGCCCTCAGAAGCGCCGAAATCGCGTTTTCTCGCTGAGCCCAGTGGACGGTGACTCGGTATGAAAACTGCACGGAGGAGCTGTTTTATCGTTTCTACCGTGCAGTTCGACATGTAAACTGCCCAGAAACCGAATCTGCTGACAGATCGAAAATCGGCCGATATCGCGTTTTCGGCCCTCAGAAGCGCCGAAATCGCGTTTTCTCGCTGAGCCCAGTGGACGGTGACTCGGTATGAAAACTGCACGGAGGAGCTGTTTTATCGTTTCTACCGTGCAGTTCGACATGTAAACTGCCCAGAAACCGAATCTGCTGACAGATCGCAAATCGGCCGATATCGCGTTTTCGGCCCTCAGAAGCGCCGAAATCGCGTTTTCTCGCTGAGCCCAGTGGACGGTGACTCGGTATGAAAACTGCACGGAGGAGCTGTTTTATCGTTTCTACCGTGCAGTTCGACATGTAAACTGCCCAGAAACCGAATCTGCTGACAGATCGCAAATCGGCCGATATCGCGTTTTCGGCCCTCAGAAGCGCCGAAATCGCGTTTTCTCGCTGAGCCCAGTGGACGGTGACTCGGTATGAAAACTGCACGGAGGAGCTGTTTTATCGTTTCTACCGTGCAGTTCGACATGTAAACTGCCCAGAAACCGAATCTGCTGACAGATCGCAAATCGGCCGATGTCGCGTTTTCGGCCCTCAGAAGCGCCGAAATCGCGTTTTCTCGCTGAGCCCAGTGGACGGTGACTCGGTATGAAAACTGCACGGAGGAGCTGTTTTATCGTTTCTACCGTGCAGTTCGACATGTAAACTGCCCAGAAACCGAATCTGCTGACAGATCGCAAATCGGCCGATATCGCGTTTTCGGCCCTCAGAAGCGCCGAAATCGCGTTTTCTCGCTGAGCCCAGTGGACGGTGACTCGGTATGAAAACTGCACGGAGGAGCTGTTTTATCGTTTCTACCGTGCAGTTCGACATGTAAACTGCCCAGAAACCGAATCTGCTGACAGATCGCAAATCGGCCGATATCGCGTTTTCGGCCCTCAGAAGCGCCGAAATCGCGTTTTCTCGCTGAGCCCAGTGGACGGTGACTCGGTATGAAAACTGCACGGAGGAGCTGTTTTATCGTTTCTACCGTGCAGTTCGACATGTAAACTGCCCAGAAACCGAATCTGCTGACAGATCGCAAATCGGCCGATATCGCGTTTTCGGCCCTCAGAAGCGCCGAAATCGCGTTTTCTCGCTGAGCCCAGTGGACGGTGACTCGGTATGAAAACTGCACGGAGGAGCTGTTTTATCGTTTCTACCGTGCAGTTCGACATGTAAACTGCCCAGAAACCGAATCTGCTGACAGATCGCAAATCGGCCGATATCGCGTTTTCGGCCCTCAGAAGCGCCGAAATCGCGTTTTCTCGCTGAGCCCAGTGGACGGTGACTCGGTATGAAAACTGCACGGAGGAGCTGTTTTATCGTTTCTACCGTGCAGTTCGACATGTAAACTGCCCAGAAACCGAATCTGCTGACAGATCGCAAATCGGCCGATATCGCGTTTTCGGCCCTCAGAAGCGCCGAAATCGCGTTTTCTCGCTGAGCCCAGTGGACGGTGACTCGGTATGAAAACTGCACGGAGGAGCTGTTTTATCGTTTCTACCGTGCAGTTCGACATGTAAACTGCCCAGAAACCGAATCTGCTGACAGATCGCAAATCGGCCGATATCGCGTTTTCGGCCCTCAGAAGCGCCGAAATCGCGTTTTCTCGCTGAGCCCAGTGGACGGTGACTCGGTATGAAAACTGCACGGAGGAGCTGTTTTATCGTTTCTACCGTGCAGTTCGACATGTAAACTGCCCAGAAACCGAATCTGCTGACAGATCGCAAATCGGCCGATATCGCGTTTTCGGCCCTCAGAAGCGCCGAAATCGCGTTTTCTCGCTGAGCCCAGTGGACGGTGACTCGGTATGAAAACTGCACGGAGGAGCTGTTTTATCGTTTCTACCGTGCAGTTCGACATGTAAACTGCCCAGAAACCGAATCTGCTGACAGATCGCAAATCGGCCGATATCGCGTTTTCGGCCCTCAGAAGCGCCGAAATCGCGTTTTCTCGCTGAGCCCAGTGGACGGTGACTCGGTATGAAAACTGCACGGAGGAGCTGTTTTATCGTTTCTACCGTGCAGTTCGACATGTAAACTGCCCAGAAACCGAATCTGCTGACAGATCGCAAATCGATATCGCGTTTTCGGCCCTCAGAAGCGCCGAAATCGCGTTTTCTCGCTGAGCCCAGTGGACGGTGACTCGGTATGAAAACTGCACGGAGGAGCTGTTTTATCGTTTCTACCGTGCAGTTCGACATGTAAACTGCCCAGAAACCGAATCTGCTGACAGATCGCAAATCGGGCGATATCGCGTTTTCGGCCCTCAGAAGCGCCGAAATCGCGTTTTCTCGCTGAGCCCAGTGGACGGTGACTCGGTATGAAAACTGCACGGAGGAGCTGTTTTATCGTTTCTACCGTGCAGTTCGACATGTAAACTGCCCAGAAACCGAATCTGCTGACAGATCGCAAATCGGCCGATATCGCGTTTTCGGCCCTCAGAAGCGCCGAAATCGCGTTTTCTCGCTGAGCCCAGTGGACGGTGACTCGGTATGAAAACTGCACGGAGGAGCTGTTTTATCGTTTCTACCGTGCAGTTCGACATGTAAACTGCCCAGAAACCGAATCTGCTGACAGATCGCAAATCGGCCGATATCGCGTTTTCGGCCCTCAGAAGCGCCGAAATCGCGTTTTCTCGCTGAGCCCAGTGGACGGTGACTCGGTATGAAAACTGCACGGAGGAGCTGTTTTATCGTTTCTACCGTGCAGTTCGACATGTAAACTGCCCAGAAACCGAATCTGCTGACAGATCGCAAATCGGCCGATATCGCGTTTTCGGCCCTCAGAAGCGCCGAAATCGCGTTTTCTCGCTGAGCCCAGTGGACGGTGACTCGGTATGAAAACTGCACGGAGGAGCTGTTTTATCGTTTCTACCGTGCAGTTCGACATGTAAACTGCCCAGAAACCGAATCTGCTGACAGATCGAAAATCGGCCGATATCGCGTTTTCGGCCCTCAGAAGCGCCGAAATCGCGTTTTCTCGCTGAGCCCAGTGGACGGTGACTCGGTATGAAAACTGCACGGAGGAGCTGTTTTATCGTTTCTACCGTGCAGTTCGACATGTAAACTGCCCAGAAACCGAATCTGCTGACAGATCGCAAATCGGCCGATATCGCGTTTTCGGCCCTCAGAAGCGCCGAAATCGCGTTTTCTCGCTGAGCCCAGTGGACGGTGACTCGGTATGAAAACTGCACGGAGGAGCTGTTTTATCGTTTCTACCGTGCAGTTCGACATGTAAACTGCCCAGAAACCGAATCTGCTGACAGATCGCAAATCGGCCGATATCGCGTTTTCGGCCCTCAGAAGCGCCGAAATCGCGTTTTCTCGCTGAGCCCAGTGGACGGTGACTCGGTATGAAAACTGCACGGAGGAGCTGTTTTATCGTTTCTACCGTGCAGTTCGACATGTAAACTGCCCAGAAACCGAATCTGCTGACAGATCGCAAATCGGCCGATATCGCGTTTTCGGCCCTCAGAAGCGCCGAAATCGCGTTTTCTCGCTGAGCCCAGTGGACGGTGACTCGGTATCGGTATGAAAACTGCACGGAGGAGCTGTTTTATCGTTTCTACCGTGCAGTTCGACATGTAAACTGCCCAGAAACCGAATCTGCTGACAGATCGAAAATCGGCCGATATCGCGTTTTCGGCCCTCAGAAGCGCCGAAATCGCGTTTTCTCGCTGAGCCCAGTGGACGGTGACTCGGTATGAAAACTGCACGGAGGAGCTGTTTTATCGTTTCTACCGTGCAGTTCGACATGTAAACTGCCCAGAAACCGAATCTGCTGACAGATCGCAAATCGGCCGATATCGCGTTTTCGGCCCTCAGAAGCGCCGAAATCGCGTTTTCTCGCTGAGCCCAGTGGACGGTGACTCGGTATGAAAACTGCACGGAGGAGCTGTTTTATCGTTTCTACCGTGCAGTTCGACATGTAAACTGCCCAGAAACCGAATCTGCTGACAGATCGAAAATCGGCCGATATCGCGTTTTCGGCCCTCAGAAGCGCCGAAATCGCGTTTTCTCGCTGAGCCCAGTGGACGGTGACTCGGTATGAAAACTGCACGGAGGAGCTGTTTTATCGTTTCTACCGTGCAGTTCGACATGTAAACTGCCCAGAAACCGAATCTGCTGACAGATCGCAAATCGGCCGATATCGCGTTTTCGGCCCTCAGAAGCGCCGAAATCGCGTTTTCTCGCTGAGCCCAGTGGACGGTGACTCGGTATGAAAACTGCACGGAGGAGCTGTTTTATCGTTTCTACCGTGCAGTTCGACATGTAAACTGCCCAGAAACCGAATCTGCTGACAGATCGCAAATCGGCCGATATCGCGTTTTCGGCCCTCAGAAGCGCCGAAATCGCGTTTTCTCGCTGAGCCCAGTGGACGGTGACTCGGTATGAAAACTGCACGGAGGAGCTGTTTTATCGTTTCTACCGTGCAGTTCGACATGTAAACTGCCCAGAAACCGAATCTGCTGACAGATCGCAAATCGGCCGATATCGCGTTTTCGGCCCTCAGAAGCGCCGAAATCGCGTTTTCTCGCTGAGCCCAGTGGACGGTGACTCGGTATGAAAACTGCACGGAGGAGCTGTTTTATCGTTTCTACCGTGCAGTTCGACATGTAAACTGCCCAGAAACCGAATCTGCTGACAGATCGAAAATCGGCCGATATCGCGTTTTCGGCCCTCAGAAGCGCCGAAATCGCGTTTTCTCGCTGAGCCCAGTGGACGGTGACTCGGTATGAAAACTGCACGGAGGAGCTGTTTTATCGTTTCTACCGTGCAGTTCGACATGTAAACTGCCCAGAAACCGAATCTGCTGACAGATCGCAAATCGGCCGATATCGCGTTTTCGGCCCTCAGAAGCGCCGAAATCGCGTTTTCTCGCTGAGCCCAGTGGACGGTGACTCGGTATGAAAACTGCACGGAGGAGCTGTTTTATCGTTTCTACCGTGCAGTTCGACATGTAAACTGCCCAGAAACCGAATCTGCTGACAGATCGAAAATCGGCCGATATCGCGTTTTCGGCCCTCAGAAGCGCCGAAATCGCGTTTTCTCGCTGAGCCCAGTGGACGGTGACTCGGTATGAAAACTGCACGGAGGAGCTGTTTTATCGTTTCTACCGTGCAGTTCGACATGTAAACTGCCCAGAAACCGAATCTGCTGACAGATCGCAAATCGGCCGATATCGCGTTTTCGGCCCTCAGAAGCGCCGAAATCGCGTTTTCTCGCTGAGCCCAGTGGACGGTGACTCGGTATGAAAACTGCACGGAGGAGCTGTTTTATCGTTTCTACCGTGCAGTTCGACATGTAAACTGCCCAGAAACCGAATCTGCTGACAGATCGAAAATCGGCCGATATCGCGTTTTCGGCCCTCAGAAGCGCCGAAATCGCGTTTTCTCGCTGAGCCCAGTGGACGGTGACTCGGTATGAAAACTGCACGGAGGAGCTGTTTTATCGTTTCTACCGTGCAGTTCGACATGTAAACTGCCCAGAAACCGAATCTGCTGACAGATCGAAAATCGGCCGATATCGCGTTTTCGGCCCTCAGAAGCGCCGAAATCGCGTTTTCTCGCTGAGCCCAGTGGACGGTGACTCGGTATGAAAACTGCACGGAGGAGCTGTTTTATCGTTTCTACCGTGCAGTTCGACATGTAAACTGCCCAGAAACCGAATCTGCTGACAGATCGCAAATCGGCCGATATCGCGTTTTCGGCCCTCAGAAGCGCCGAAATCGCGTTTTCTCGCTGAGCCCAGTGGACGGTGACTCGGTATGAAAACTGCACGGAGGAGCTGTTTTATCGTTTCTACCGTGCAGTTCGACATGTAAACTGCCCAGAAACCGAATCTGCTGACAGATCGCAAATCGGCCGATATCGCGTTTTCGGCCCTCAGAAGCGCCGAAATCGCGTTTTCTCGCTGAGCCCAGTGGACGGTGACTCGGTATGAAAACTGCACGGAGGAGCTGTTTTATCGTTTCTACCGTGCAGTTCGACATGTAAACTGCCCAGAAACCGAATCTGCTGACAGATCGCAAATCGGCCGATATCGCGTTTTCGGCCCTCAGAAGCGCCGAAATCGCGTTTTCTCGCTGAGCCCAGTGGACGGTGACTCGGTATGAAAACTGCACGGAGGAGCTGTTTTATCGTTTCTACCGTGCAGTTCGACATGTAAACTGCCCAGAAACCGAATCTGCTGACAGATCGCAAATCGGCCGATATCGCGTTTTCGGCCCTCAGAAGCGCCGAAATCGCGTTTTCTCGCTGAGCCCAGTGGACGGTGACTCGGTATGAAAACTGCACGGAGGAGCTGTTTTATCGTTTCTACCGTGCAGTTCGACATGTAAACTGCCCAGAAACCGAATCTGCTGACAGATCGAAAATCGGCCGATATCGCGTTTTCGGCCCTCAGAAGCGCCGAAATCGCGTTTTCTCGCTGAGCCCAGTGGACGGTGACTCGGTATGAAAACTGCACGGAGGAGCTGTTTTATCGTTTCTACCGTGCAGTTCGACATGTAAACTGCCCAGAAACCGAATCTGCTGACAGATCGAAAATCGGCCGATATCGCGTTTTCGGCCCTCAGAAGCGCCGAAATCGCGTTTTCTCGCTGAGCCCAGTGGACGGTGACTCGGTATGAAAACTGCACGGAGGAGCTGTTTTATCGTTTCTACCGTGCAGTTCGACATGTAAACTGCCCAGAAACCGAATCTGCTGACAGATCGCAAATCGGCCGATATCGCGTTTTCGGCCCTCAGAAGCGCCGAAATCGCGTTTTCTCGCTGAGCCCAGTGGACGGTGACTCGGTATGAAAACTGCACGGAGGAGCTGTTTTATCGTTTCTACCGTGCAGTTCGACATGTAAACTGCCCAGAAACCGAATCTGCTGACAGATCGCAAATCGGCCGATATCGCGTTTTCGGCCCTCAGAAGCGCCGAAATCGCGTTTTCTCGCTGAGCCCAGTGGACGGTGACTCGGTATGAAAACTGCACGGAGGAGCTGTTTTATCGTTTCTACCGTGCAGTTCGACATGTAAACTGCCCAGAAACCGAATCTGCTGACAGATCGCAAATCGGCCGATATCGCGTTTTCGGCCCTCAGAAGCGCCGAAATCGCGTTTTCTCGCTGAGCCCAGTGGACGGTGACTCGGTATGAAAACTGCACGGAGGAGCTGTTTTATCGTTTCTACCGTGCAGTTCGACATGTAAACTGCCCAGAAACCGAATCTGCTGACAGATCGCAAATCGGCCGATATCGCGTTTTCGGCCCTCAGAAGCGCCGAAATCGCGTTTTCTCGCTGAGCCCAGTGGACGGTGACTCGGTATGAAAACTGCACGGAGGAGCTGTTTTATCGTTTCTACCGTGCAGTTCGACATGTAAACTGCCCAGAAACCGAATCTGCTGACAGATCGCAAATCGGCCGATATCGCGTTTTCGGCCCTCAGAAGCGCCGAAATCGCGTTTTCTCGCTGAGCCCAGTGGACGGTGACTCGGTATGAAAACTGCACGGAGGAGCTGTTTTATCGTTTCTACCGTGCAGTTCGACATGTAAACTGCCCAGAAACCGAATCTGCTGACAGATCGAAAATCGGCCGATATCGCGTTTTCGGCCCTCAGAAGCGCCGAAATCGCGTTTTCTCGCTGAGCCCAGTGGACGGTGACTCGGTATGAAAACTGCACGGAGGAGCTGTTTTATCGTTTCTACCGTGCAGTTCGACATGTAAACTGCCCAGAAACCGAATCTGCTGACAGATCGCAAATCGGCCGATATCGCGTTTTCGGCCCTCAGAAGCGCCGAAATCGCGTTTTCTCGCTGAGCCCAGTGGACGGTGACTCGGTATGAAAACTGCACGGAGGAGCTGTTTTATCGTTTCTACCGTGCAGTTCGACATGTAAACTGCCCAGAAACCGAATCTGCTGACAGATCGAAAATCGGCCGATATCGCGTTTTCGGCCCTCAGAAGCGCCGAAATCGCGTTTTCTCGCTGAGCCCAGTGGACGGTGACTCGGTATGAAAACTGCACGGAGGAGCTGTTTTATCGTTTCTACCGTGCAGTTCGACATGTAAACTGCCCAGAAACCGAATCTGCTGACAGATCGCAAATCGGCCGATATCGCGTTTTCGGCCCTCAGAAGCGCCGAAATCGCGTTTTCTCGCTGAGCCCAGTGGACGGTGACTCGGTATGAAAACTGCACGGAGGAGCTGTTTTATCGTTTCTACCGTGCAGTTCGACATGTAAACTGCCCAGAAACCGAATCTGCTGACAGATCGCAAATCGGCCGATATCGCGTTTTCGGCCCTCAGAAGCGCCGAAATCGCGTTTTCTCGCTGAGCCCAGTGGACGGTGACTCGGTATGAAAACTGCACGGAGGAGCTGTTTTATCGTTTCTACCGTGCAGTTCGACATGTAAACTGCCCAGAAACCGAATCTGCTGACAGATCGAAAATCGGCCGATATCGCGTTTTCGGCCCTCAGAAGCGCCGAAATCGCGTTTTCTCGCTGAGCCCAGTGGACGGTGACTCGGTATGAAAACTGCACGGAGGAGCTGTTTTATCGTTTCTACCGTGCAGTTCGACATGTAAACTGCCCAGAAACCGAATCTGCTGACAGATCGCAAATCGGCCGATATCGCGTTTTCGGCCCTCAGAAGCGCCGAAATCGCGTTTTCTCGCTGAGCCCAGTGGACGGTGACTCGGTATGAAAACTGCACGGAGGAGCTGTTTTATCGTTTCTACCGTGCAGTTCGACATGTAAACTGCCCAGAAACCGAATCTGCTGACAGATCGCAAATCGGCCGATATCGCGTTTTCGGCCCTCAGAAGCGCCGAAATCGCGTTTTCTCGCTGAGCCCAGTGGACGGTGACTCGGTATGAAAACTGCACGGAGGAGCTGTTTTATCGTTTCTACCGTGCAGTTCGACATGTAAACTGCCCAGAAACCGAATCTGCTGACAGATCGCAAATCGGCCGATATCGCGTTTTCGGCCCTCAGAAGCGCCGAAATCGCGTTTTCTCGCTGAGCCCAGTGGACGGTGACTCGGTATGAAAACTGCACGGAGGAGCTGTTTTATCGTTTCTACCGTGCAGTTCGACATGTAAACTGCCCAGAAACCGAATCTGCTGACAGATCGAAAATCGGCCGATATCGCGTTTTCGGCCCTCAGAAGCGCCGAAATCGCGTTTTCTCGCTGAGCCCAGTGGACGGTGACTCGGTATGAAAACTGCACGGAGGAGCTGTTTTATCGTTTCTACCGTGCAGTTCGACATGTAAACTGCCCAGAAACCGAATCTGCTGACAGATCGCAAATCGGCCGATATCGCGTTTTCGGCCCTCAGAAGCGCCGAAATCGCGTTTTCTCGCTGAGCCCAGTGGACGGTGACTCGGTATGAAAACTGCACGGAGGAGCTGTTTTATCGTTTCTACCGTGCAGTTCGACATGTAAACTGCCCAGAAACCGAATCTGCTGACAGATCGAAAATCGGCCGATATCGCGTTTTCGGCCCTCAGAAGCGCCGAAATCGCGTTTTCTCGCTGAGCCCAGTGGACGGTGACTCGGTATGAAAACTGCACGGAGGAGCTGTTTTATCGTTTCTACCGTGCAGTTCGACATGTAAACTGCCCAGAAACCGAATCTGCTGACAGATCGCAAATCGGCCGATATCGCGTTTTCGGCCCTCAGAAGCGCCGAAATCGCGTTTTCTCGCTGAGCCCAGTGGACGGTGACTCGGTATGAAAACTGCACGGAGGAGCTGTTTTATCGTTTCTACCGTGCAGTTCGACATGTAAACTGCCCAGAAACCGAATCTGCTGACAGATCGCAAATCGGCCGATATCGCGTTTTCGGCCCTCAGAAGCGCCGAAATCGCGTTTTCTCGCTGAGCCCAGTGGACGGTGACTCGGTATGAAAACTGCACGGAGGAGCTGTTTTATCGTTTCTACCGTGCAGTTCGACATGTAAACTGCCCAGAAACCGAATCTGCTGACAGATCGAAAATCGGCCGATATCGCGTTTTCGGCCCTCAGAAGCGCCGAAATCGCGTTTTCTCGCTGAGCCCAGTGGACGGTGACTCGGTATGAAAACTGCACGGAGGAGCTGTTTTATCGTTTCTACCGTGCAGTTCGACATGTAAACTGCCCAGAAACCGAATCTGCTGACAGATCGCAAATCGGCCGATATCGCGTTTTCGGCCCTCAGAAGCGCCGAAATCGCGTTTTCTCGCTGAGCCCAGTGGACGGTGACTCGGTATGAAAACTGCACGGAGGAGCTGTTTTATCGTTTCTACCGTGCAGTTCGACATGTAAACTGCCCAGAAACCGAATCTGCTGACAGATCGAAAATCGGCCGATATCGCGTTTTCGGCCCTCAGAAGCGCCGAAATCGCGTTTTCTCGCTGAGCCCAGTGGACGGTGACTCGGTATGAAAACTGCACGGAGGAGCTGTTTTATCGTTTCTACCGTGCAGTTCGACATGTAAACTGCCCAGAAACCGAATCTGCTGACAGATCGCAAATCGGCCGATATCGCGTTTTCGGCCCTCAGAAGCGCCGAAATCGCGTTTTCTCGCTGAGCCCAGTGGACGGTGACTCGGTATGAAAACTGCACGGAGGAGCTGTTTTATCGTTTCTACCGTGCAGTTCGACATGTAAACTGCCCAGAAACCGAATCTGCTGACAGATCGCAAATCGGCCGATATCGCGTTTTCGGCCCTCAGAAGCGCCGAAATCGCGTTTTCTCGCTGAGCCCAGTGGACGGTGACTCGGTATGAAAACTGCACGGAGGAGCTGTTTTATCGTTTCTACCGTGCAGTTCGACATGTAAACTGCCCAGAAACCGAATCTGCTGACAGATCGCAAATCGGCCGATATCGCGTTTTCGGCCCTCAGAAGCGCCGAAATCGCGTTTTCTCGCTGAGCCCAGTGGACGGTGACTCGGTATGAAAACTGCACGGAGGAGCTGTTTTATCGTTTCTACCGTGCAGTTCGACATGTAAACTGCCCAGAAACCGAATCTGCTGACAGATCGCAAATCGGCCGATATCGCGTTTTCGGCCCTCAGAAGCGCCGAAATCGCGTTTTCTCGCTGAGCCCAGTGGACGGTGACTCGGTATGAAAACTGCACGGAGGAGCTGTTTTATCGTTTCTACCGTGCAGTTCGACATGTAAACTGCCCAGAAACCGAATCTGCTGACAGATCGAAAATCGGCCGATATCGCGTTTTCGGCCCTCAGAAGCGCCGAAATCGCGTTTTCTCGCTGAGCCCAGTGGACGGTGACTCGGTATGAAAACTGCACGGAGGAGCTGTTTTATCGTTTCTACCGTGCAGTTCGACATGTAAACTGCCCAGAAACCGAATCTGCTGACAGATCGCAAATCGGCCGATATCGCGTTTTCGGCCCTCAGAAGCGCCGAAATCGCGTTTTCTCGCTGAGCCCAGTGGACGGTGACTCGGTATGAAAACTGCACGGAGGAGCTGTTTTATCGTTTCTACCGTGCAGTTCGACATGTAAACTGCCCAGAAACCGAATCTGCTGACAGATCGAAAATCGGCCGATATCGCGTTTTCGGCCCTCAGAAGCGCCGAAATCGCGTTTTCTCGCTGAGCCCAGTGGACGGTGACTCGGTATGAAAACTGCACGGAGGAGCTGTTTTATCGTTTCTACCGTGCAGTTCGACATGTAAACTGCCCAGAAACCGAATCTGCTGACAGATCGCAAATCGGCCGATATCGCGTTTTCGGCCCTCAGAAGCGCCGAAATCGCGTTTTCTCGCTGAGCCCAGTGGACGGTGACTCGGTATGAAAACTGCACGGAGGAGCTGTTTTATCGTTTCTACCGTGCAGTTCGACATGTAAACTGCCCAGAAACCGAATCTGCTGACAGATCGCAAATCGGCCGATATCGCGTTTTCGGCCCTCAGAAGCGCCGAAATCGCGTTTTCTCGCTGAGCCCAGTGGACGGTGACTCGGTATGAAAACTGCACGGAGGAGCTGTTTTATCGTTTCTACCGTGCAGTTCGACATGTAAACTGCCCAGAAACCGAATCTGCTGACAGATCGAAAATCGGCCGATATCGCGTTTTCGGCCCTCAGAAGCGCCGAAATCGCGTTTTCTCGCTGAGCCCAGTGGACGGTGACTCGGTATGAAAACTGCACGGAGGAGCTGTTTTATCGTTTCTACCGTGCAGTTCGACATGTAAACTGCCCAGAAACCGAATCTGCTGACAGATCGCAAATCGGCCGATATCGCGTTTTCGGCCCTCAGAAGCGCCGAAATCGCGTTTTCTCGCTGAGCCCAGTGGACGGTGACTCGGTATGAAAACTGCACGGAGGAGCTGTTTTATCGTTTCTACCGTGCAGTTCGACATGTAAACTGCCCAGAAACCGAATCTGCTGACAGATCGCAAATCGGCCGATATCGCGTTTTCGGCCCTCAGAAGCGCCGAAATCGCGTTTTCTCGCTGAGCCCAGTGGACGGTGACTCGGTATGAAAACTGCACGGAGGAGCTGTTTTATCGTTTCTACCGTGCAGTTCGACATGTAAACTGCCCAGAAACCGAATCTGCTGACAGATCGCAAATCGGCCGATATCGCGTTTTCGGCCCTCAGAAGCGCCGAAATCGCGTTTTCTCGCTGAGCCCAGTGGACGGTGACTCGGTATGAAAACTGCACGGAGGAGCTGTTTTATCGTTTCTACCGTGCAGTTCGACATGTAAACTGCCCAGAAACCGAATCTGCTGACAGATCGCAAATCGGCCGATATCGCGTTTTCGGCCCTCAGAAGCGCCGAAATCGCGTTTTCTCGCTGAGCCCAGTGGACGGTGACTCGGTATGAAAACTGCACGGAGGAGCTGTTTTATCGTTTCTACCGTGCAGTTCGACATGTAAACTGCCCAGAAACCGAATCTGCTGACAGATCGAAAATCGGCCGATATCGCGTTTTCGGCCCTCAGAAGCGCCGAAATCGCGTTTTCTCGCTGAGCCCAGTGGACGGTGACTCGGTATGAAAACTGCACGGAGGAGCTGTTTTATCGTTTCTACCGTGCAGTTCGACATGTAAACTGCCCAGAAACCGAATCTGCTGACAGATCGAAAATCGGCCGATATCGCGTTTTCGGCCCTCAGAAGCGCCGAAATCGCGTTTTCTCGCTGAGCCCAGTGGACGGTGACTCGGTATGAAAACTGCACGGAGGAGCTGTTTTATCGTTTCTACCGTGCAGTTCGACATGTAAACTGCCCAGAAACCGAATCTGCTGACAGATCGCAAATCGGCCGATATCGCGTTTTCGGCCCTCAGAAGCGCCGAAATCGCGTTTTCTCGCTGAGCCCAGTGGACGGTGACTCGGTATGAAAACTGCACGGAGGAGCTGTTTTATCGTTTCTACCGTGCAGTTCGACATGTAAACTGCCCAGAAACCGAATCTGCTGACAGATCGCAAATCGGCCGATATCGCGTTTTCGGCCCTCAGAAGCGCCGAAATCGCGTTTTCTCGCTGAGCCCAGTGGACGGTGACTCGGTATGAAAACTGCACGGAGGAGCTGTTTTATCGTTTCTACCGTGCAGTTCGACATGTAAACTGCCCAGAAACCGAATCTGCTGACAGATCGAAAATCGGCCGATATCGCGTTTTCGGCCCTCAGAAGCGCCGAAATCGCGTTTTCTCGCTGAGCCCAGTGGACGGTGACTCGGTATGAAAACTGCACGGAGGAGCTGTTTTATCGTTTCTACCGTGCAGTTCGACATGTAAACTGCCCAGAAACCGAATCTGCTGACAGATCGCAAATCGGCCGATATCGCGTTTTCGGCCCTCAGAAGCGCCGAAATCGCGTTTTCTCGCTGAGCCCAGTGGACGGTGACTCGGTATGAAAACTGCACGGAGGAGCTGTTTTATCGTTTCTACCGTGCAGTTCGACATGTAAACTGCCCAGAAACCGAATCTGCTGACAGATCGAAAATCGGCCGATATCGCGTTTTCGGCCCTCAGAAGCGCCGAAATCGCGTTTTCTCGCTGAGCCCAGTGGACGGTGACTCGGTATGAAAACTGCACGGAGGAGCTGTTTTATCGTTTCTACCGTGCAGTTCGACATGTAAACTGCCCAGAAACCGAATCTGCTGACAGATCGCAAATCGGCCGATATCGCGTTTTCGGCCCTCAGAAGCGCCGAAATCGCGTTTTCTCGCTGAGCCCAGTGGACGGTGACTCGGTATGAAAACTGCACGGAGGAGCTGTTTTATCGTTTCTACCGTGCAGTTCGACATGTAAACTGCCCAGAAACCGAATCTGCTGACAGATCGCAAATCGGCCGATATCGCGTTTTCGGCCCTCAGAAGCGCCGAAATCGCGTTTTCTCGCTGAGCCCAGTGGACGGTGACTCGGTATGAAAACTGCACGGAGGAGCTGTTTTATCGTTTCTACCGTGCAGTTCGACATGTAAACTGCCCAGAAACCGAATCTGCTGACAGATCGAAAATCGGCCGATATCGCGTTTTCGGCCCTCAGAAGCGCCGAAATCGCGTTTTCTCGCTGAGCCCAGTGGACGGTGACTCGGTATGAAAACTGCACGGAGGAGCTGTTTTATCGTTTCTACCGTGCAGTTCGACATGTAAACTGCCCAGAAACCGAATCTGCTGACAGATCGCAAATCGGCCGATATCGCGTTTTCGGCCCTCAGAAGCGCCGAAATCGCGTTTTCTCGCTGAGCCCAGTGGACGGTGACTCGGTATGAAAACTGCACGGAGGAGCTGTTTTATCGTTTCTACCGTGCAGTTCGACATGTAAACTGCCCAGAAACCGAATCTGCTGACAGATCGCAAATCGGCCGATATCGCGTTTTCGGCCCTCAGAAGCGCCGAAATCGCGTTTTCTCGCTGAGCCCAGTGGACGGTGACTCGGTATGAAAACTGCACGGAGGAGCTGTTTTATCGTTTCTACCGTGCAGTTCGACATGTAAACTGCCCAGAAACCGAATCTGCTGACAGATCGAAAATCGGCCGATATCGCGTTTTCGGCCCTCAGAAGCGCCGAAATCGCGTTTTCTCGCTGAGCCCAGTGGACGGTGACTCGGTATGAAAACTGCACGGAGGAGCTGTTTTATCGTTTCTACCGTGCAGTTCGACATGTAAACTGCCCAGAAACCGAATCTGCTGACAGATCGCAAATCGGCCGATATCGCGTTTTCGGCCCTCAGAAGCGCCGAAATCGCGTTTTCTCGCTGAGCCCAGTGGACGGTGACTCGGTATGAAAACTGCACGGAGGAGCTGTTTTATCGTTTCTACCGTGCAGTTCGACATGTAAACTGCCCAGAAACCGAATCTGCTGACAGATCGAAAATCGGCCGATATCGCGTTTTCGGCCCTCAGAAGCGCCGAAATCGCGTTTTCTCGCTGAGCCCAGTGGACGGTGACTCGGTATGAAAACTGCACGGAGGAGCTGTTTTATCGTTTCTACCGTGCAGTTCGACATGTAAACTGCCCAGAAACCGAATCTGCTGACAGATCGCAAATCGGCCGATATCGCGTTTTCGGCCCTCAGAAGCGCCGAAATCGCGTTTTCTCGCTGAGCCCAGTGGACGGTGACTCGGTATGAAAACTGCACGGAGGAGCTGTTTTATCGTTTCTACCGTGCAGTTCGACATGTAAACTGCCCAGAAACCGAATCTGCTGACAGATCGCAAATCGGCCGATATCGCGTTTTCGGCCCTCAGAAGCGCCGAAATCGCGTTTTCTCGCTGAGCCCAGTGGACGGTGACTCGGTATGAAAACTGCACGGAGGAGCTGTTTTATCGTTTCTACCGTGCAGTTCGACATGTAAACTGCCCAGAAACCGAATCTGCTGACAGATCGCAAATCGGCCGATATCGCGTTTTCGGCCCTCAGAAGCGCCGAAATCGCGTTTTCTCGCTGAGCCCAGTGGACGGTGACTCGGTATGAAAACTGCACGGAGGAGCTGTTTTATCGTTTCTACCGTGCAGTTCGACATGTAAACTGCCCAGAAACCGAATCTGCTGACAGATCGAAAATCGGCCGATATCGCGTTTTCGGCCCTCAGAAGCGCCGAAATCGCGTTTTCTCGCTGAGCCCAGTGGACGGTGACTCGGTATGAAAACTGCACGGAGGAGCTGTTTTATCGTTTCTACCGTGCAGTTCGACATGTAAACTGCCCAGAAACCGAATCTGCTGACAGATCGCAAATCGGCCGATATCGCGTTTTCGGCCCTCAGAAGCGCCGAAATCGCGTTTTCTCGCTGAGCCCAGTGGACGGTGACTCGGTATGAAAACTGCACGGAGGAGCTGTTTTATCGTTTCTACCGTGCAGTTCGACATGTAAACTGCCCAGAAACCGAATCTGCTGACAGATCGAAAATCGGCCGATATCGCGTTTTCGGCCCTCAGAAGCGCCGAAATCGCGTTTTCTCGCTGAGCCCAGTGGACGGTGACTCGGTATGAAAACTGCACGGAGGAGCTGTTTTATCGTTTCTACCGTGCAGTTCGACATGTAAACTGCCCAGAAACCGAATCTGCTGACAGATCGCAAATCGGCCGATATCGCGTTTTCGGCCCTCAGAAGCGCCGAAATCGCGTTTTCTCGCTGAGCCCAGTGGACGGTGACTCGGTATGAAAACTGCACGGAGGAGCTGTTTTATCGTTTCTACCGTGCAGTTCGACATGTAAACTGCCCAGAAACCGAATCTGCTGACAGATCGCAAATCGGCCGATATCGCGTTTTCGGCCCTCAGAAGCGCCGAAATCGCGTTTTCTCGCTGAGCCCAGTGGACGGTGACTCGGTATGAAAACTGCACGGAGGAGCTGTTTTATCGTTTCTACCGTGCAGTTCGACATGTAAACTGCCCAGAAACCGAATCTGCTGACAGATCGAAAATCGGCCGATATCGCGTTTTCGGCCCTCAGAAGCGCCGAAATCGCGTTTTCTCGCTGAGCCCAGTGGACGGTGACTCGGTATGAAAACTGCACGGAGGAGCTGTTTTATCGTTTCTACCGTGCAGTTCGACATGTAAACTGCCCAGAAACCGAATCTGCTGACAGATCGCAAATCGGCCGATATCGCGTTTTCGGCCCTCAGAAGCGCCGAAATCGCGTTTTCTCGCTGAGCCCAGTGGACGGTGACTCGGTATGAAAACTGCACGGAGGAGCTGTTTTATCGTTTCTACCGTGCAGTTCGACATGTAAACTGCCCAGAAACCGAATCTGCTGACAGATCGAAAATCGGCCGATATCGCGTTTTCGGCCCTCAGAAGCGCCGAAATCGCGTTTTCTCGCTGAGCCCAGTGGACGGTGACTCGGTATGAAAACTGCACGGAGGAGCTGTTTTATCGTTTCTACCGTGCAGTTCGACATGTAAACTGCCCAGAAACCGAATCTGCTGACAGATCGCAAATCGGCCGATATCGCGTTTTCGGCCCTCAGAAGCGCCGAAATCGCGTTTTCTCGCTGAGCCCAGTGGACGGTGACTCGGTATGAAAACTGCACGGAGGAGCTGTTTTATCGTTTCTACCGTGCAGTTCGACATGTAAACTGCCCAGAAACCGAATCTGCTGACAGATCGCAAATCGGCCGATATCGCGTTTTCGGCCCTCAGAAGCGCCGAAATCGCGTTTTCTCGCTGAGCCCAGTGGACGGTGACTCGGTATGAAAACTGCACGGAGGAGCTGTTTTATCGTTTCTACCGTGCAGTTCGACATGTAAACTGCCCAGAAACCGAATCTGCTGACAGATCGCAAATCGGCCGATATCGCGTTTTCGGCCCTCAGAAGCGCCGAAATCGCGTTTTCTCGCTGAGCCCAGTGGACGGTGACTCGGTATGAAAACTGCACGGAGGAGCTGTTTTATCGTTTCTACCGTGCAGTTCGACATGTAAACTGCCCAGAAACCGAATCTGCTGACAGATCGCAAATCGGCCGATATCGCGTTTTCGGCCCTCAGAAGCGCCGAAATCGCGTTTTCTCGCTGAGCCCAGTGGACGGTGACTCGGTATGAAAACTGCACGGAGGAGCTGTTTTATCGTTTCTACCGTGCAGTTCGACATGTAAACTGCCCAGAAACCGAATCTGCTGACAGATCGAAAATCGGCCGATATCGCGTTTTCGGCCCTCAGAAGCGCCGAAATCGCGTTTTCTCGCTGAGCCCAGTGGACGGTGACTCGGTATGAAAACTGCACGGAGGAGCTGTTTTATCGTTTCTACCGTGCAGTTCGACATGTAAACTGCCCAGAAACCGAATCTGCTGACAGATCGAAAATCGGCCGATATCGCGTTTTCGGCCCTCAGAAGCGCCGAAATCGCGTTTTCTCGCTGAGCCCAGTGGACGGTGACTCGGTATGAAAACTGCACGGAGGAGCTGTTTTATCGTTTCTACCGTGCAGTTCGACATGTAAACTGCCCAGAAACCGAATCTGCTGACAGATCGAAAATCGGCCGATATCGCGTTTTCGGCCCTCAGAAGCGCCGAAATCGCGTTTTCTCGCTGAGCCCAGTGGACGGTGACTCGGTATGAAAACTGCACGGAGGAGCTGTTTTATCGTTTCTACCGTGCAGTTCGACATGTAAACTGCCCAGAAACCGAATCTGCTGACAGATCGCAAATCGGCCGATATCGCGTTTTCGGCCCTCAGAAGCGCCGAAATCGCGTTTTCTCGCTGAGCCCAGTGGACGGTGACTCGGTATGAAAACTGCACGGAGGAGCTGTTTTATCGTTTCTACCGTGCAGTTCGACATGTAAACTGCCCAGAAACCGAATCTGCTGACAGATCGAAAATCGGCCGATATCGCGTTTTCGGCCCTCAGAAGCGCCGAAATCGCGTTTTCTCGCTGAGCCCAGTGGACGGTGACTCGGTATGAAAACTGCACGGAGGAGCTGTTTTATCGTTTCTACCGTGCAGTTCGACATGTAAACTGCCCAGAAACCGAATCTGCTGACAGATCGCAAATCGGCCGATATCGCGTTTTCGGCCCTCAGAAGCGCCGAAATCGCGTTTTCTCGCTGAGCCCAGTGGACGGTGACTCGGTATGAAAACTGCACGGAGGAGCTGTTTTATCGTTTCTACCGTGCAGTTCGACATGTAAACTGCCCAGAAACCGAATCTGCTGACAGATCGAAAATCGGCCGATATCGCGTTTTCGGCCCTCAGAAGCGCCGAAATCGCGTTTTCTCGCTGAGCCCAGTGGACGGTGACTCGGTATGAAAACTGCACGGAGGAGCTGTTTTATCGTTTCTACCGTGCAGTTCGACATGTAAACTGCCCAGAAACCGAATCTGCTGACAGATCGCAAATCGGCCGATATCGCGTTTTCGGCCCTCAGAAGCGCCGAAATCGCGTTTTCTCGCTGAGCCCAGTGGACGGTGACTCGGTATGAAAACTGCACGGAGGAGCTGTTTTATCGTTTCTACCGTGCAGTTCGACATGTAAACTGCCCAGAAACCGAATCTGCTGACAGATCGCAAATCGGCCGATATCGCGTTTTCGGCCCTCAGAAGCGCCGAAATCGCGTTTTCTCGCTGAGCCCAGTGGACGGTGACTCGGTATGAAAACTGCACGGAGGAGCTGTTTTATCGTTTCTACCGTGCAGTTCGACATGTAAACTGCCCAGAAACCGAATCTGCTGACAGATCGCAAATCGGCCGATATCGCGTTTTCGGCCCTCAGAAGCGCCGAAATCGCGTTTTCTCGCTGAGCCCAGTGGACGGTGACTCGGTATGAAAACTGCACGGAGGAGCTGTTTTATCGTTTCTACCGTGCAGTTCGACATGTAAACTGCCCAGAAACCGAATCTGCTGACAGATCGCAAATCGGCCGATATCGCGTTTTCGGCCCTCAGAAGCGCCGAAATCGCGTTTTCTCGCTGAGCCCAGTGGACGGTGACTCGGTATGAAAACTGCACGGAGGAGCTGTTTTATCGTTTCTACCGTGCAGTTCGACATGTAAACTGCCCAGAAACCGAATCTGCTGACAGATCGCAAATCGGCCGATATCGCGTTTTCGGCCCTCAGAAGCGCCGAAATCGCGTTTTCTCGCTGAGCCCAGTGGACGGTGACTCGGTATGAAAACTGCACGGAGGAGCTGTTTTATCGTTTCTACCGTGCAGTTCGACATGTAAACTGCCCAGAAACCGAATCTGCTGACAGATCGCAAATCGGCCGATATCGCGTTTTCGGCCCTCAGAAGCGCCGAAATCGCGTTTTCTCGCTGAGCCCAGTGGACGGTGACTCGGTATGAAAACTGCACGGAGGAGCTGTTTTATCGTTTCTACCGTGCAGTTCGACATGTAAACTGCCCAGAAACCGAATCTGCTGACAGATCGAAAATCGGCCGATATCGCGTTTTCGGCCCTCAGAAGCGCCGAAATCGCGTTTTCTCGCTGAGCCCAGTGGACGGTGACTCGGTATGAAAACTGCACGGAGGAGCTGTTTTATCGTTTCTACCGTGCAGTTCGACATGTAAACTGCCCAGAAACCGAATCTGCTGACAGATCGAAAATCGGCCGATATCGCGTTTTCGGCCCTCAGAAGCGCCGAAATCGCGTTTTCTCGCTGAGCCCAGTGGACGGTGACTCGGTATGAAAACTGCACGGAGGAGCTGTTTTATCGTTTCTACCGTGCAGTTCGACATGTAAACTGCCCAGAAACCGAATCTGCTGACAGATCGAAAATCGGCCGATATCGCGTTTTCGGCCCTCAGAAGCGCCGAAATCGCGTTTTCTCGCTGAGCCCAGTGGACGGTGACTCGGTATGAAAACTGCACGGAGGAGCTGTTTTATCGTTTCTACCGTGCAGTTCGACATGTAAACTGCCCAGAAACCGAATCTGCTGACAGATCGCAAATCGGCCGATATCGCGTTTTCGGCCCTCAGAAGCGCCGAAATCGCGTTTTCTCGCTGAGCCCAGTGGACGGTGACTCGGTATGAAAACTGCACGGAGGAGCTGTTTTATCGTTTCTACCGTGCAGTTCGACATGTAAACTGCCCAGAAACCGAATCTGCTGACAGATCGAAAATCGGCCGATATCGCGTTTTCGGCCCTCAGAAGCGCCGAAATCGCGTTTTCTCGCTGAGCCCAGTGGACGGTGACTCGGTATGAAAACTGCACGGAGGAGCTGTTTTATCGTTTCTACCGTGCAGTTCGACATGTAAACTGCCCAGAAACCGAATCTGCTGACAGATCGCAAATCGGCCGATATCGCGTTTTCGGCCCTCAGAAGCGCCGAAATCGCGTTTTCTCGCTGAGCCCAGTGGACGGTGACTCGGTATGAAAACTGCACGGAGGAGCTGTTTTATCGTTTCTACCGTGCAGTTCGACATGTAAACTGCCCAGAAACCGAATCTGCTGACAGATCGAAAATCGGCCGATATCGCGTTTTCGGCCTCAGAAGCGCCGAAATCGCGTTTTCTCGCTGAGCCCAGTGGACGGTGACTCGGTATGAAAACTGCACGGAGGAGCTGTTTTATCGTTTCTACCGTGCAGTTCGACATGTAAACTGCCCAGAAACCGAATCTGCTGACAGATCGCAAATCGGCCGATATCGCGTTTTCGGCCCTCAGAAGCGCCGAAATCGCGTTTTCTCGCTGAGCCCAGTGGACGGTGACTCGGTATGAAAACTGCACGGAGGAGCTGTTTTATCGTTTCTACCGTGCAGTTCGACATGTAAACTGCCCAGAAACCGAATCTGCTGACAGATCGCAAATCGGCCGATATCGCGTTTTCGGCCCTCAGAAGCGCCGAAATCGCGTTTTCTCGCTGAGCCCAGTGGACGGTGACTCGGTATGAAAACTGCACGGAGGAGCTGTTTTATCGTTTCTACCGTGCAGTTCGACATGTAAACTGCCCAGAAACCGAATCTGCTGACAGATCGCAAATCGGCCGATATCGCGTTTTCGGCCCTCAGAAGCGCCGAAATCGCGTTTTCTCGCTGAGCCCAGTGGACGGTGACTCGGTATGAAAACTGCACGGAGGAGCTGTTTTATCGTTTCTACCGTGCAGTTCGACATGTAAACTGCCCAGAAACCGAATCTGCTGACAGATCGAAAATCGGCCGATATCGCGTTTTCGGCCCTCAGAAGCGCCGAAATCGCGTTTTCTCGCTGAGCCCAGTGGACGGTGACTCGGTATGAAAACTGCACGGAGGAGCTGTTTTATCGTTTCTACCGTGCAGTTCGACATGTAAACTGCCCAGAAACCGAATCTGCTGACAGATCGCAAATCGGCCGATATCGCGTTTTCGGCCCTCAGAAGCGCCGAAATCGCGTTTTCTCGCTGAGCCCAGTGGACGGTGACTCGGTATGAAAACTGCACGGAGGAGCTGTTTTATCGTTTCTACCGTGCAGTTCGACATGTAAACTGCCCAGAAACCGAATCTGCTGACAGATCGAAATCGGCCGATATCGCGTTTTCGGCCCTCAGAAGCGCCGAAATCGCGTTTTCTCGCTGAGCCCAGTGGACGGTGACTCGGTATGAAAACTGCACGGAGGAGCTGTTTTATCGTTTCTACCGTGCAGTTCGACATGTAAACTGCCCAGAAACCGAATCTGCTGACAGATCGCAAATCGGCCGATATCGCGTTTTCGGCCCTCAGAAGCGCCGAAATCGCGTTTTCTCGCTGAGCCCAGTGGACGGTGACTCGGTATGAAAACTGCACGGAGGAGCTGTTTTATCGTTTCTACCGTGCAGTTCGACATGTAAACTGCCCAGAAACCGAATCTGCTGACAGATCGCAAATCGGCCGATATCGCGTTTTCGGCCCTCAGAAGCGCCGAAATCGCGTTTTCTCGCTGAGCCCAGTGGACGGTGACTCGGTATGAAAACTGCACGGAGGAGCTGTTTTATCGTTTCTACCGTGCAGTTCGACATGTAAACTGCCCAGAAACCGAATCTGCTGACAGATCGCAAATCGGCCGATATCGCGTTTTCGGCCCTCAGAAGCGCCGAAATCGCGTTTTCTCGCTGAGCCCAGTGGACGGTGACTCGGTATGAAAACTGCACGGAGGAGCTGTTTTATCGTTTCTACCGTGCAGTTCGACATGTAAACTGCCCAGAAACCGAATCTGCTGACAGATCGAAAATCGGCCGATATCGCGTTTTCGGCCCTCAGAAGCGCCGAAATCGCGTTTTCTCGCTGAGCCCAGTGGACGGTGACTCGGTATGAAAACTGCACGGAGGAGCTGTTTTATCGTTTCTACCGTGCAGTTCGACATGTAAACTGCCCAGAAACCGAATCTGCTGACAGATCGCAAATCGGCCGATATCGCGTTTTCGGCCCTCAGAAGCGCCGAAATCGCGTTTTCTCGCTGAGCCCAGTGGACGGTGACTCGGTATGAAAACTGCACGGAGGAGCTGTTTTATCGTTTCTACCGTGCAGTTCGACATGTAAACTGCCCAGAAACCGAATCTGCTGACAGATCGCAAATCGGCCGATATCGCGTTTTCGGCCCTCAGAAGCGCCGAAATCGCGTTTTCTCGCTGAGCCCAGTGGACGGTGACTCGGTATGAAAACTGCACGGAGGAGCTGTTTTATCGTTTCTACCGTGCAGTTCGACATGTAAACTGCCCAGAAACCGAATCTGCTGACAGATCGCAAATCGGCCGATATCGCGTTTTCGGCCCTCAGAAGCGCCGAAATCGCGTTTTCTCGCTGAGCCCAGTGGACGGTGACTCGGTATGAAAACTGCACGGAGGAGCTGTTTTATCGTTTCTACCGTGCAGTTCGACATGTAAACTGCCCAGAAACCGAATCTGCTGACAGATCGCAAATCGGCCGATATCGCGTTTTCGGCCCTCAGAAGCGCCGAAATCGCGTTTTCTCGCTGAGCCCAGTGGACGGTGACTCGGTATGAAAACTGCACGGAGGAGCTGTTTTATCGTTTCTACCGTGCAGTTCGACATGTAAACTGCCCAGAAACCGAATCTGCTGACAGATCGCAAATCGGCCGATATCGCGTTTTCGGCCCTCAGAAGCGCCGAAATCGCGTTTTCTCGCTGAGCCCAGTGGACGGTGACTCGGTATGAAAACTGCACGGAGGAGCTGTTTTATCGTTTCTACCGTGCAGTTCGACATGTAAACTGCCCAGAAACCGAATCTGCTGACAGATCGCAAATCGGCCGATATCGCGTTTTCGGCCCTCAGAAGCGCCGAAATCGCGTTTTCTCGCTGAGCCCAGTGGACGGTGACTCGGTATGAAAACTGCACGGAGGAGCTGTTTTATCGTTTCTACCGTGCAGTTCGACATGTAAACTGCCCAGAAACCGAATCTGCTGACAGATCGCAAATCGGCCGATATCGCGTTTTCGGCCCTCAGAAGCGCCGAAATCGCGTTTTCTCGCTGAGCCCAGTGGACGGTGACTCGGTATGAAAACTGCACGGAGGAGCTGTTTTATCGTTTCTACCGTGCAGTTCGACATGTAAACTGCCCAGAAACCGAATCTGCTGACAGATCGCAAATCGGCCGATATCGCGTTTTCGGCCCTCAGAAGCGCCGAAATCGCGTTTTCTCGCTGAGCCCAGTGGACGGTGACTCGGTATGAAAACTGCACGGAGGAGCTGTTTTATCGTTTCTACCGTGCAGTTCGACATGTAAACTGCCCAGAAACCGAATCTGCTGACAGATCGAAAATCGGCCGATATCGCGTTTTCGGCCCTCAGAAGCGCCGAAATCGCGTTTTCTCGCTGAGCCCAGTGGACGGTGACTCGGTATGAAAACTGCACGGAGGAGCTGTTTTATCGTTTCTACCGTGCAGTTCGACATGTAAACTGCCCAGAAACCGAATCTGCTGACAGATCGCAAATCGGCCGATATCGCGTTTTCGGCCCTCAGAAGCGCCGAAATCGCGTTTTCTCGCTGAGCCCAGTGGACGGTGACTCGGTATGAAAACTGCACGGAGGAGCTGTTTTATCGTTTCTACCGTGCAGTTCGACATGTAAACTGCCCAGAAACCGAATCTGCTGACAGATCGCAAATCGGCCGATATCGCGTTTTCGGCCCTCAGAAGCGCCGAAATCGCGTTTTCTCGCTGAGCCCAGTGGACGGTGACTCGGTATGAAAACTGCACGGAGGAGCTGTTTTATCGTTTCTACCGTGCAGTTCGACATGTAAACTGCCCAGAAACCGAATCTGCTGACAGATCGAAAATCGGCCGATATCGCGTTTTCGGCCCTCAGAAGCGCCGAAATCGCGTTTTCTCGCTGAGCCCAGTGGACGGTGACTCGGTATGAAAACTGCACGGAGGAGCTGTTTTATCGTTTCTACCGTGCAGTTCGACATGTAAACTGCCCAGAAACCGAATCTGCTGACAGATCGCAAATCGGCCGATATCGCGTTTTCGGCCCTCAGAAGCGCCGAAATCGCGTTTTCTCGCTGAGCCCAGTGGACGGTGACTCGGTATGAAAACTGCACGGAGGAGCTGTTTTATCGTTTCTACCGTGCAGTTCGACATGTAAACTGCCCAGAAACCGAATCTGCTGACAGATCGAAAATCGGCCGATATCGCGTTTTCGGCCCTCAGAAGCGCCGAAATCGCGTTTTCTCGCTGAGCCCAGTGGACGGTGACTCGGTATGAAAACTGCACGGAGGAGCTGTTTTATCGTTTCTACCGTGCAGTTCGACATGTAAACTGCCCAGAAACCGAATCTGCTGACAGATCGCAAATCGGCCGATATCGCGTTTTCGGCCCTCAGAAGCGCCGAAATCGCGTTTTCTCGCTGAGCCCAGTGGACGGTGACTCGGTATGAAAACTGCACGGAGGAGCTGTTTTATCGTTTCTACCGTGCAGTTCGACATGTAAACTGCCCAGAAACCGAATCTGCTGACAGATCGAAAATCGGCCGATATCGCGTTTTCGGCCCTCAGAAGCGCCGAAATCGCGTTTTCTCGCTGAGCCCAGTGGACGGTGACTCGGTATGAAAACTGCACGGAGGAGCTGTTTTATCGTTTCTACCGTGCAGTTCGACATGTAAACTGCCCAGAAACCGAATCTGCTGACAGATCGCAAATCGGCCGATATCGCGTTTTCGGCCCTCAGAAGCGCCGAAATCGCGTTTTCTCGCTGAGCCCAGTGGACGGTGACTCGGTATGAAAACTGCACGGAGGAGCTGTTTTATCGTTTCTACCGTGCAGTTCGACATGTAAACTGCCCAGAAACCGAATCTGCTGACAGATCGCAAATCGGCCGATATCGCGTTTTCGGCCCTCAGAAGCGCCGAAATCGCGTTTTCTCGCTGAGCCCAGTGGACGGTGACTCGGTATGAAAACTGCACGGAGGAGCTGTTTTATCGTTTCTACCGTGCAGTTCGACATGTAAACTGCCCAGAAACCGAATCTGCTGACAGATCGCAAATCGGCCGATATCGCGTTTTCGGCCCTCAGAAGCGCCGAAATCGCGTTTTCTCGCTGAGCCCAGTGGACGGTGACTCGGTATGAAAACTGCACGGAGGAGCTGTTTTATCGTTTCTACCGTGCAGTTCGACATGTAAACTGCCCAGAAACCGAATCTGCTGACAGATCGAAAATCGGCCGATATCGCGTTTTCGGCCCTCAGAAGCGCCGAAATCGCGTTTTCTCGCTGAGCCCAGTGGACGGTGACTCGGTATGAAAACTGCACGGAGGAGCTGTTTTATCGTTTCTACCGTGCAGTTCGACATGTAAACTGCCCAGAAACCGAATCTGCTGACAGATCGCAAATCGGCCGATATCGCGTTTTCGGCCCTCAGAAGCGCCGAAATCGCGTTTTCTCGCTGAGCCCAGTGGACGGTGACTCGGTATGAAAACTGCACGGAGGAGCTGTTTTATCGTTTCTACCGTGCAGTTCGACATGTAAACTGCCCAGAAACCGAATCTGCTGACAGATCGAAAATCGGCCGATATCGCGTTTTCGGCCCTCAGAAGCGCCGAAATCGCGTTTTCTCGCTGAGCCCAGTGGACGGTGACTCGGTATGAAAACTGCACGGAGGAGCTGTTTTATCGTTTCTACCGTGCAGTTCGACATGTAAACTGCCCAGAAACCGAATCTGCTGACAGATCGCAAATCGGCCGATATCGCGTTTTCGGCCCTCAGAAGCGCCGAAATCGCGTTTTCTCGCTGAGCCCAGTGGACGGTGACTCGGTATGAAAACTGCACGGAGGAGCTGTTTTATCGTTTCTACCGTGCAGTTCGACATGTAAACTGCCCAGAAACCGAATCTGCTGACAGATCGAAAATCGGCCGATATCGCGTTTTCGGCCCTCAGAAGCGCCGAAATCGCGTTTTCTCGCTGAGCCCAGTGGACGGTGACTCGGTATGAAAACTGCACGGAGGAGCTGTTTTATCGTTTCTACCGTGCAGTTCGACATGTAAACTGCCCAGAAACCGAATCTGCTGACAGATCGCAAATCGGCCGATATCGCGTTTTCGGCCCTCAGAAGCGCCGAAATCGCGTTTTC
The DNA here is from genome assembly GCA_033815515.1 of Cryptocheilus praepositus. Taxonomy (NCBI): domain Eukaryota; kingdom Metazoa; phylum Arthropoda; class Insecta; order Hymenoptera; family Pompilidae; genus Cryptocheilus; species Cryptocheilus praepositus. The sequence goes on from JAWWQZ010000102.1 coordinate 45,937, forward strand.
TCGCTGAGCCCAGTGGACGGTGACTCGGTATGAAAACTGCACGGAGGAGCTGTTTTATCGTTTCTACCGTGCAGTTCGACATGTAAACTGCCCAGAAACCGAATCTGCTGACAGATCGCAAATCGGCCGATATCGCGTTTTCGGCCCTCAGAAGCGCCGAAATCGCGTTTTCTCGCTGAGCCCAGTGGACGGTGACTCGGTATGAAAACTGCACGGAGGAGCTGTTTTATCGTTTCTACCGTGCAGTTCGACATGTAAACTGCCCAGAAACCGAATCTGCTGACAGATCGCAAATCGGCCGATATCGCGTTTTCGGCCCTCAGAAGCGCCGAAATCGCGTTTTCTCGCTGAGCCCAGTGGACGGTGACTCGGTATGAAAACTGCACGGAGGAGCTGTTTTATCGTTTCTACCGTGCAGTTCGACATGTAAACTGCCCAGAAACCGAATCTGCTGACAGATCGCAAATCGGCCGATATCGCGTTTTCGGCCCTCAGAAGCGCCGAAATCGCGTTTTCTCGCTGAGCCCAGTGGACGGTGACTCGGTATGAAAACTGCACGGAGGAGCTGTTTTATCGTTTCTACCGTGCAGTTCGACATGTAAACTGCCCAGAAACCGAATCTGCTGACAGATCGCAAATCGGCCGATATCGCGTTTTCGGCCCTCAGAAGCGCCGAAATCGCGTTTTCTCGCTGAGCCCAGTGGACGGTGACTCGGTATGAAAACTGCACGGAGGAGCTGTTTTATCGTTTCTACCGTGCAGTTCGACATGTAAACTGCCCAGAAACCGAATCTGCTGACAGATCGCAAATCGGCCGATATCGCGTTTTCGGCCCTCAGAAGCGCCGAAATCGCGTTTTCTCGCTGAGCCCAGTGGACGGTGACTCGGTATGAAAACTGCACGGAGGAGCTGTTTTATCGTTTCTACCGTGCAGTTCGACATGTAAACTGCCCAGAAACCGAATCTGCTGACAGATCGCAAATCGGCCGATATCGCGTTTTCGGCCCTCAGAAGCGCCGAAATCGCGTTTTCTCGCTGAGCCCAGTGGACGGTGACTCGGTATGAAAACTGCACGGAGGAGCTGTTTTATCGTTTCTACCGTGCAGTTCGACATGTAAACTGCCCAGAAACCGAATCTGCTGACAGATCGAAAATCGGCCGATATCGCGTTTTCGGCCCTCAGAAGCGCCGAAATCGCGTTTTCTCGCTGAGCCCAGTGGACGGTGACTCGGTATGAAAACTGCACGGAGGAGCTGTTTTATCGTTTCTACCGTGCAGTTCGACATGTAAACTGCCCAGAAACCGAATCTGCTGACAGATCGCAAATCGGCCGATATCGCGTTTTCGGCCCTCAGAAGCGCCGAAATCGCGTTTTCTCGCTGAGCCCAGTGGACGGTGACTCGGTATGAAAACTGCACGGAGGAGCTGTTTTATCGTTTCTACCGTGCAGTTCGACATGTAAACTGCCCAGAAACCGAATCTGCTGACAGATCGAAAATCGGCCGATATCGCGTTTTCGGCCCTCAGAAGCGCCGAAATCGCGTTTTCTCGCTGAGCCCAGTGGACGGTGACTCGGTATGAAAACTGCACGGAGGAGCTGTTTTATCGTTTCTACCGTGCAGTTCGACATGTAAACTGCCCAGAAACCGAATCTGCTGACAGATCGCAAATCGGCCGATATCGCGTTTTCGGCCCTCAGAAGCGCCGAAATCGCGTTTTCTCGCTGAGCCCAGTGGACGGTGACTCGGTATGAAAACTGCACGGAGGAGCTGTTTTATCGTTTCTACCGTGCAGTTCGACATGTAAACTGCCCAGAAACCGAATCTGCTGACAGATCGAAAATCGGCCGATATCGCGTTTTCGGCCCTCAGAAGCGCCGAAATCGCGTTTTCTCGCTGAGCCCAGTGGACGGTGACTCGGTATGAAAACTGCACGGAGGAGCTGTTTTATCGTTTCTACCGTGCAGTTCGACATGTAAACTGCCCAGAAACCGAATCTGCTGACAGATCGCAAATCGGCCGATATCGCGTTTTCGGCCCTCAGAAGCGCCGAAATCGCGTTTTCTCGCTGAGCCCAGTGGACGGTGACTCGGTATGAAAACTGCACGGAGGAGCTGTTTTATCGTTTCTACCGTGCAGTTCGACATGTAAACTGCCCAGAAACCGAATCTGCTGACAGATCGAAAATCGGCCGATATCGCGTTTTCGGCCCTCAGAAGCGCCGAAATCGCGTTTTCTCGCTGAGCCCAGTGGACGGTGACTCGGTATGAAAACTGCACGGAGGAGCTGTTTTATCGTTTCTACCGTGCAGTTCGACATGTAAACTGCCCAGAAACCGAATCTGCTGACAGATCGCAAATCGGCCGATATCGCGTTTTCGGCCCTCAGAAGCGCCGAAATCGCGTTTTCTCGCTGAGCCCAGTGGACGGTGACTCGGTATGAAAACTGCACGGAGGAGCTGTTTTATCGTTTCTACCGTGCAGTTCGACATGTAAACTGCCCAGAAACCGAATCTGCTGACAGATCGCAAATCGGCCGATATCGCGTTTTCGGCCCTCAGAAGCGCCGAAATCGCGTTTTCTCGCTGAGCCCAGTGGACGGTGACTCGGTATGAAAACTGCACGGAGGAGCTGTTTTATCGTTTCTACCGTGCAGTTCGACATGTAAACTGCCCAGAAACCGAATCTGCTGACAGATCGCAAATCGGCCGATATCGCGTTTTCGGCCCTCAGAAGCGCCGAAATCGCGTTTTCTCGCTGAGCCCAGTGGACGGTGACTCGGTATGAAAACTGCACGGAGGAGCTGTTTTATCGTTTCTACCGTGCAGTTCGACATGTAAACTGCCCAGAAACCGAATCTGCTGACAGATCGAAAATCGGCCGATATCGCGTTTTCGGCCCTCAGAAGCGCCGAAATCGCGTTTTCTCGCTGAGCCCAGTGGACGGTGACTCGGTATGAAAACTGCACGGAGGAGCTGTTTTATCGTTTCTACCGTGCAGTTCGACATGTAAACTGCCCAGAAACCGAATCTGCTGACAGATCGCAAATCGGCCGATATCGCGTTTTCGGCCCTCAGAAGCGCCGAAATCGCGTTTTCTCGCTGAGCCCAGTGGACGGTGACTCGGTATGAAAACTGCACGGAGGAGCTGTTTTATCGTTTCTACCGTGCAGTTCGACATGTAAACTGCCCAGAAACCGAATCTGCTGACAGATCGCAAATCGGCCGATATCGCGTTTTCGGCCCTCAGAAGCGCCGAAATCGCGTTTTCTCGCTGAGCCCAGTGGACGGTGACTCGGTATGAAAACTGCACGGAGGAGCTGTTTTATCGTTTCTACCGTGCAGTTCGACATGTAAACTGCCCAGAAACCGAATCTGCTGACAGATCGCAAATCGGCCGATATCGCGTTTTCGGCCCTCAGAAGCGCCGAAATCGCGTTTTCTCGCTGAGCCCAGTGGACGGTGACTCGGTATGAAAACTGCACGGAGGAGCTGTTTTATCGTTTCTACCGTGCAGTTCGACATGTAAACTGCCCAGAAACCGAATCTGCTGACAGATCGAAAATCGGCCGATATCGCGTTTTCGGCCCTCAGAAGCGCCGAAATCGCGTTTTCTCGCTGAGCCCAGTGGACGGTGACTCGGTATGAAAACTGCACGGAGGAGCTGTTTTATCGTTTCTACCGTGCAGTTCGACATGTAAACTGCCCAGAAACCGAATCTGCTGACAGATCGCAAATCGGCCGATATCGCGTTTTCGGCCCTCAGAAGCGCCGAAATCGCGTTTTCTCGCTGAGCCCAGTGGACGGTGACTCGGTATGAAAACTGCACGGAGGAGCTGTTTTATCGTTTCTACCGTGCAGTTCGACATGTAAACTGCCCAGAAACCGAATCTGCTGACAGATCGCAAATCGGCCGATATCGCGTTTTCGGCCCTCAGAAGCGCCGAAATCGCGTTTTCTCGCTGAGCCCAGTGGACGGTGACTCGGTATGAAAACTGCACGGAGGAGCTGTTTTATCGTTTCTACCGTGCAGTTCGACATGTAAACTGCCCAGAAACCGAATCTGCTGACAGATCGCAAATCGGCCGATATCGCGTTTTCGGCCCTCAGAAGCGCCGAAATCGCGTTTTCTCGCTGAGCCCAGTGGACGGTGACTCGGTATGAAAACTGCACGGAGGAGCTGTTTTATCGTTTCTACCGTGCAGTTCGACATGTAAACTGCCCAGAAACCGAATCTGCTGACAGATCGAAAATCGGCCGATATCGCGTTTTCGGCCCTCAGAAGCGCCGAAATCGCGTTTTCTCGCTGAGCCCAGTGGACGGTGACTCGGTATGAAAACTGCACGGAGGAGCTGTTTTATCGTTTCTACCGTGCAGTTCGACATGTAAACTGCCCAGAAACCGAATCTGCTGACAGATCGCAAATCGGCCGATATCGCGTTTTCGGCCCTCAGAAGCGCCGAAATCGCGTTTTCTCGCTGAGCCCAGTGGACGGTGACTCGGTATGAAAACTGCACGGAGGAGCTGTTTTATCGTTTCTACCGTGCAGTTCGACATGTAAACTGCCCAGAAACCGAATCTGCTGACAGATCGCAAATCGGCCGATATCGCGTTTTCGGCCCTCAGAAGCGCCGAAATCGCGTTTTCTCGCTGAGCCCAGTGGACGGTGACTCGGTATGAAAACTGCACGGAGGAGCTGTTTTATCGTTTCTACCGTGCAGTTCGTCATGTAAACTGCCCAGAAACCGAATCTGCTGACAGATCGCAAATCGGCCGATATCGCGTTTTCGGCCCTCAGAAGCGCCGAAATCGCGTTTTCTCGCTGAGCCCAGTGGACGGTGACTCGGTATGAAAACTGCACGGAGGAGCTGTTTTATCGTTTCTACCGTGCAGTTCGACATGTAAACTGCCCAGAAACCGAATCTGCTGACAGATCGAAAATCGGCCGATATCGCGTTTTCGGCCCTCAGAAGCGCCGAAATCGCGTTTTCTCGCTGAGCCCAGTGGACGGTGACTCGGTATGAAAACTGCACGGAGGAGCTGTTTTATCGTTTCTACCGTGCAGTTCGACATGTAAACTGCCCAGAAACCGAATCTGCTGACAGATCGCAAATCGGCCGATATCGCGTTTTCGGCCCTCAGAAGCGCCGAAATCGCGTTTTCTCGCTGAGCCCAGTGGACGGTGACTCGGTATGAAAACTGCACGGAGGAGCTGTTTTATCGTTTCTACCGTGCAGTTCGACATGTAAACTGCCCAGAAACCGAATCTGCTGACAGATCGCAAATCGGCCGATATCGCGTTTTCGGCCCTCAGAAGCGCCGAAATCGCGTTTTCTCGCTGAGCCCAGTGGACGGTGACTCGGTATGAAAACTGCACGGAGGAGCTGTTTTATCGTTTCTACCGTGCAGTTCGACATGTAAACTGCCCAGAAACCGAATCTGCTGACAGATCGAAAATCGGCCGATATCGCGTTTTCGGCCCTCAGAAGCGCCGAAATCGCGTTTTCTCGCTGAGCCCAGTGGACGGTGACTCGGTATGAAAACTGCACGGAGGAGCTGTTTTATCGTTTCTACCGTGCAGTTCGACATGTAAACTGCCCAGAAACCGAATCTGCTGACAGATCGAAAATCGGCCGATATCGCGTTTTCGGCCCTCAGAAGCGCCGAAATCGCGTTTTCTCGCTGAGCCCAGTGGACGGTGACTCGGTATGAAAACTGCACGGAGGAGCTGTTTTATCGTTTCTACCGTGCAGTTCGACATGTAAACTGCCCAGAAACCGAATCTGCTGACAGATCGCAAATCGGCCGATATCGCGTTTTCGGCCCTCAGAAGCGCCGAAATCGCGTTTTCTCGCTGAGCCCAGTGGACGGTGACTCGGTATGAAAACTGCACGGAGGAGCTGTTTTATCGTTTCTACCGTGCAGTTCGACATGTAAACTGCCCAGAAACCGAATCTGCTGACAGATCGCAAATCGGCCGATATCGCGTTTTCGGCCCTCAGAAGCGCCGAAATCGCGTTTTCTCGCTGAGCCCAGTGGACGGTGACTCGGTATGAAAACTGCACGGAGGAGCTGTTTTATCGTTTCTACCGTGCAGTTCGACATGTAAACTGCCCAGAAACCGAATCTGCTGACAGATCGCAAATCGGCCGATATCGCGTTTTCGGCCCTCAGAAGCGCCGAAATCGCGTTTTCTCGCTGAGCCCAGTGGACGGTGACTCGGTATGAAAACTGCACGGAGGAGCTGTTTTATCGTTTCTACCGTGCAGTTCGACATGTAAACTGCCCAGAAACCGAATCTGCTGACAGATCGCAAATCGGCCGATATCGCGTTTTCGGCCCTCAGAAGCGCCGAAATCGCGTTTTCTCGCTGAGCCCAGTGGACGGTGACTCGGTATGAAAACTGCACGGAGGAGCTGTTTTATCGTTTCTACCGTGCAGTTCGACATGTAAACTGCCCAGAAACCGAATCTGCTGACAGATCGCAAATCGGCCGATATCGCGTTTTCGGCCCTCAGAAGCGCCGAAATCGCGTTTTCTCGCTGAGCCCAGTGGACGGTGACTCGGTATGAAAACTGCACGGAGGAGCTGTTTTATCGTTTCTACCGTGCAGTTCGACATGTAAACTGCCCAGAAACCGAATCTGCTGACAGATCGAAAATCGGCCGATATCGCGTTTTCGGCCCTCAGAAGCGCCGAAATCGCGTTTTCTCGCTGAGCCCAGTGGACGGTGACTCGGTATGAAAACTGCACGGAGGAGCTGTTTTATCGTTTCTACCGTGCAGTTCGACATGTAAACTGCCCAGAAACCGAATCTGCTGACAGATCGCAAATCGGCCGATATCGCGTTTTCGGCCCTCAGAAGCGCCGAAATCGCGTTTTCTCGCTGAGCCCAGTGGACGGTGACTCGGTATGAAAACTGCACGGAGGAGCTGTTTTATCGTTTCTACCGTGCAGTTCGACATGTAAACTGCCCAGAAACCGAATCTGCTGACAGATCGCAAATCGGCCGATATCGCGTTTTCGGCCCTCAGAAGCGCCGAAATCGCGTTTTCTCGCTGAGCCCAGTGGACGGTGACTCGGTATGAAAACTGCACGGAGGAGCTGTTTTATCGTTTCTACCGTGCAGTTCGACATGTAAACTGCCCAGAAACCGAATCTGCTGACAGATCGCAAATCGGCCGATATCGCGTTTTCGGCCCTCAGAAGCGCCGAAATCGCGTTTTCTCGCTGAGCCCAGTGGACGGTGACTCGGTATGAAAACTGCACGGAGGAGCTGTTTTATCGTTTCTACCGTGCAGTTCGACATGTAAACTGCCCAGAAACCGAATCTGCTGACAGATCGCAAATCGGCCGATATCGCGTTTTCGGCCCTCAGAAGCGCCGAAATCGCGTTTTCTCGCTGAGCCCAGTGGACGGTGACTCGGTATGAAAACTGCACGGAGGAGCTGTTTTATCGTTTCTACCGTGCAGTTCGACATGTAAACTGCCCAGAAACCGAATCTGCTGACAGATCGCAAATCGGCCGATATCGCGTTTTCGGCCCTCAGAAGCGCCGAAATCGCGTTTTCTCGCTGAGCCCAGTGGACGGTGACTCGGTATGAAAACTGCACGGAGGAGCTGTTTTATCGTTTCTACCGTGCAGTTCGACATGTAAACTGCCCAGAAACCGAATCTGCTGACAGATCGCAAAAATCGGCCGATATCGCGTTTTCGGCCCTCAGAAGCGCCGAAATCGCGTTTTCTCGCTGAGCCCAGTGGACGGTGACTCGGTATGAAAACTGCACGGAGGAGCTGTTTTATCGTTTCTACCGTGCAGTTCGACATGTAAACTGCCCAGAAACCGAATCTGCTGACAGATCGAAAATCGGCCGATATCGCGTTTTCGGCCCTCAGAAGCGCCGAAATCGCGTTTTCTCGCTGAGCCCAGTGGACGGTGACTCGGTATGAAAACTGCACGGAGGAGCTGTTTTATCGTTTCTACCGTGCAGTTCGACATGTAAACTGCCCAGAAACCGAATCTGCTGACAGATCGCAAATCGGCCGATATCGCGTTTTCGGCCCTCAGAAGCGCCGAAATCGCGTTTTCTCGCTGAGCCCAGTGGACGGTGACTCGGTATGAAAACTGCACGGAGGAGCTGTTTTATCGTTTCTACCGTGCAGTTCGACATGTAAACTGCCCAGAAACCGAATCTGCTGACAGATCGCAAATCGGCCGATATCGCGTTTTCGGCCCTCAGAAGCGCCGAAATCGCGTTTTCTCGCTGAGCCCAGTGGACGGTGACTCGGTATGAAAACTGCACGGAGGAGCTGTTTTATCGTTTCTACCGTGCAGTTCGACATGTAAACTGCCCAGAAACCGAATCTGCTGACAGATCGCAAATCGGCCGATATCGCGTTTTCGGCCCTCAGAAGCGCCGAAATCGCGTTTTCTCGCTGAGCCCAGTGGACGGTGACTCGGTATGAAAACTGCACGGAGGAGCTGTTTTATCGTTTCTACCGTGCAGTTCGACATGTAAACTGCCCAGAAACCGAATCTGCTGACAGATCGAAAATCGGCCGATATCGCGTTTTCGGCCCTCAGAAGCGCCGAAATCGCGTTTTCTCGCTGAGCCCAGTGGACGGTGACTCGGTATGAAAACTGCACGGAGGAGCTGTTTTATCGTTTCTACCGTGCAGTTCGACATGTAAACTGCCCAGAAACCGAATCTGCTGACAGATCGCAAATCGGCCGATATCGCGTTTTCGGCCCTCAGAAGCGCCGAAATCGCGTTTTCTCGCTGAGCCCAGTGGACGGTGACTCGGTATGAAAACTGCACGGAGGAGCTGTTTTATCGTTTCTACCGTGCAGTTCGACATGTAAACTGCCCAGAAACCGAATCTGCTGACAGATCGAAAATCGGCCGATATCGCGTTTTCGGCCCTCAGAAGCGCCGAAATCGCGTTTTCTCGCTGAGCCCAGTGGACGGTGACTCGGTATGAAAACTGCACGGAGGAGCTGTTTTATCGTTTCTACCGTGCAGTTCGACATGTAAACTGCCCAGAAACCGAATCTGCTGACAGATCGAAAATCGGCCGATATCGCGTTTTCGGCCCTCAGAAGCGCCGAAATCGCGTTTTCTCGCTGAGCCCAGTGGACGGTGACTCGGTATGAAAACTGCACGGAGGAGCTGTTTTATCGTTTCTACCGTGCAGTTCGACATGTAAACTGCCCAGAAACCGAATCTGCTGACAGATCGCAAATCGGCCGATATCGCGTTTTCGGCCCTCAGAAGCGCCGAAATCGCGTTTTCTCGCTGAGCCCAGTGGACGGTGACTCGGTATGAAAACTGCACGGAGGAGCTGTTTTATCGTTTCTACCGTGCAGTTCGACATGTAAACTGCCCAGAAACCGAATCTGCTGACAGATCGAAATCGGGCGATATCGCGTTTTCGGCCCTCAGAAGCGCCGAAATCGCGTTTTCTCGCTGAGCCCAGTGGACGGTGACTCGGTATGAAAACTGCACGGAGGAGCTGTTTTATCGTTTCTACCGTGCAGTTCGACATGTAAACTGCCCAGAAACCGAATCTGCTGACAGATCGAAAATCGGCCGATATCGCGTTTTCGGCCCTCAGAAGCGCCGAAATCGCGTTTTCTCGCTGAGCCCAGTGGACGGTGACTCGGTATGAAAACTGCACGGAGGAGCTGTTTTATCGTTTCTACCGTGCAGTTCGACATGTAAACTGCCCAGAAACCGAATCTGCTGACAGATCGAAAATCGGCCGATATCGCGTTTTCGGCCCTCAGAAGCGCCGAAATCGCGTTTTCTCGCTGAGCCCAGTGGACGGTGACTCGGTATGAAAACTGCACGGAGGAGCTGTTTTATCGTTTCTACCGTGCAGTTCGACATGTAAACTGCCCAGAAACCGAATCTGCTGACAGATCGAAAATCGGCCGATATCGCGTTTTCGGCCCTCAGAAGCGCCGAAATCGCGTTTTCTCGCTGAGCCCAGTGGACGGTGACTCGGTATGAAAACTGCACGGAGGAGCTGTTTTATCGTTTCTACCGTGCAGTTCGACATGTAAACTGCCCAGAAACCGAATCTGCTGACAGATCGCAAATCGGCCGATATCGCGTTTTCGGCCCTCAGAAGCGCCGAAATCGCGTTTTCTCGCTGAGCCCAGTGGACGGTGACTCGGTATGAAAACTGCACGGAGGAGCTGTTTTATCGTTTCTACCGTGCAGTTCGACATGTAAACTGCCCAGAAACCGAATCTGCTGACAGATCGCAAATCGGCCGATATCGCGTTTTCGGCCCTCAGAAGCGCCGAAATCGCGTTTTCTCGCTGAGCCCAGTGGACGGTGACTCGGTATGAAAACTGCACGGAGGAGCTGTTTTATCGTTTCTACCGTGCAGTTCGACATGTAAACTGCCCAGAAACCGAATCTGCTGACAGATCGCAAATCGGCCGATATCGCGTTTTCGGCCCTCAGAAGCGCCGAAATCGCGTTTTCTCGCTGAGCCCAGTGGACGGTGACTCGGTATGAAAACTGCACGGAGGAGCTGTTTTATCGTTTCTACCGTGCAGTTCGACATGTAAACTGCCCAGAAACCGAATCTGCTGACAGATCGCAAATCGGCCGATATCGCGTTTTCGGCCCTCAGAAGCGCCGAAATCGCGTTTTCTCGCTGAGCCCAGTGGACGGTGACTCGGTATGAAAACTGCACGGAGGAGCTGTTTTATCGTTTCTACCGTGCAGTTCGACATGTAAACTGCCCAGAAACCGAATCTGCTGACAGATCGCAAATCGGCCGATATCGCGTTTTCGGCCCTCAGAAGCGCCGAAATCGCGTTTTCTCGCTGAGCCCAGTGGACGGTGACTCGGTATGAAAACTGCACGGAGGAGCTGTTTTATCGTTTCTACCGTGCAGTTCGACATGTAAACTGCCCAGAAACCGAATCTGCTGACAGATCGAAAATCGGCCGATATCGCGTTTTCGGCCCTCAGAAGCGCCGAAATCGCGTTTTCTCGCTGAGCCCAGTGGACGGTGACTCGGTATGAAAACTGCACGGAGGAGCTGTTTTATCGTTTCTACCGTGCAGTTCGACATGTAAACTGCCCAGAAACCGAATCTGCTGACAGATCGCAAATCGGCCGATATCGCGTTTTCGGCCCTCAGAAGCGCCGAAATCGCGTTTTCTCGCTGAGCCCAGTGGACGGTGACTCGGTATGAAAACTGCACGGAGGAGCTGTTTTATCGTTTCTACCGTGCAGTTCGACATGTAAACTGCCCAGAAACCGAATCTGCTGACAGATCGAAAATCGGCCGATATCGCGTTTTCGGCCCTCAGAAGCGCCGAAATCGCGTTTTCTCGCTGAGCCCAGTGGACGGTGACTCGGTATGAAAACTGCACGGAGGAGCTGTTTTATCGTTTCTACCGTGCAGTTCGACATGTAAACTGCCCAGAAACCGAATCTGCTGACAGATCGCAAATCGGCCGATATCGCGTTTTCGGCCCTCAGAAGCGCCGAAATCGCGTTTTCTCGCTGAGCCCAGTGGACGGTGACTCGGTATGAAAACTGCACGGAGGAGCTGTTTTATCGTTTCTACCGTGCAGTTCGACATGTAAACTGCCCAGAAACCGAATCTGCTGACAGATCGCAAATCGGCCGATATCGCGTTTTCGGCCCTCAGAAGCGCCGAAATCGCGTTTTCTCGCTGAGCCCAGTGGACGGTGACTCGGTATGAAAACTGCACGGAGGAGCTGTTTTATCGTTTCTACCGTGCAGTTCGACATGTAAACTGCCCAGAAACCGAATCTGCTGACAGATCGCAAATCGGCCGATATCGCGTTTTCGGCCCTCAGAAGCGCCGAAATCGCGTTTTCTCGCTGAGCCCAGTGGACGGTGACTCGGTATGAAAACTGCACGGAGGAGCTGTTTTATCGTTTCTACCGTGCAGTTCGACATGTAAACTGCCCAGAAACCGAATCTGCTGACAGATCGCAAATCGGCCGATATCGCGTTTTCGGCCCTCAGAAGCGCCGAAATCGCGTTTTCTCGCTGAGCCCAGTGGACGGTGACTCGGTATGAAAACTGCACGGAGGAGCTGTTTTATCGTTTCTACCGTGCAGTTCGACATGTAAACTGCCCAGAAACCGAATCTGCTGACAGATCGAAAATCGGCCGATATCGCGTTTTCGGCCCTCAGAAGCGCCGAAATCGCGTTTTCTCGCTGAGCCCAGTGGACGGTGACTCGGTATGAAAACTGCACGGAGGAGCTGTTTTATCGTTTCTACCGTGCAGTTCGACATGTAAACTGCCCAGAAACCGAATCTGCTGACAGATCGAAAATCGGCCGATATCGCGTTTTCGGCCCTCAGAAGCGCCGAAATCGCGTTTTCTCGCTGAGCCCAGTGGACGGTGACTCGGTATGAAAACTGCACGGAGGAGCTGTTTTATCGTTTCTACCGTGCAGTTCGACATGTAAACTGCCCAGAAACCGAATCTGCTGACAGATCGCAAATCGGCCGATATCGCGTTTTCGGCCCTCAGAAGCGCCGAAATCGCGTTTTCTCGCTGAGCCCAGTGGACGGTGACTCGGTATGAAAACTGCACGGAGGAGCTGTTTTATCGTTTCTACCGTGCAGTTCGACATGTAAACTGCCCAGAAACCGAATCTGCTGACAGATCGCAAATCGGCCGATATCGCGTTTTCGGCCCTCAGAAGCGCCGAAATCGCGTTTTCTCGCTGAGCCCAGTGGACGGTGACTCGGTATGAAAACTGCACGGAGGAGCTGTTTTATCGTTTCTACCGTGCAGTTCGACATGTAAACTGCCCAGAAACCGAATCTGCTGACAGATCGAAAATCGGCCGATATCGCGTTTTCGGCCCTCAGAAGCGCCGAAATCGCGTTTTCTCGCTGAGCCCAGTGGACGGTGACTCGGTATGAAAACTGCACGGAGGAGCTGTTTTATCGTTTCTACCGTGCAGTTCGACATGTAAACTGCCCAGAAACCGAATCTGCTGACAGATCGCAAATCGGCCGATATCGCGTTTTCGGCCCTCAGAAGCGCCGAAATCGCGTTTTCTCGCTGAGCCCAGTGGACGGTGACTCGGTATGAAAACTGCACGGAGGAGCTGTTTTATCGTTTCTACCGTGCAGTTCGACATGTAAACTGCCCAGAAACCGAATCTGCTGACAGATCGCAAATCGGCCGATATCGCGTTTTCGGCCCTCAGAAGCGCCGAAATCGCGTTTTCTCGCTGAGCCCAGTGGACGGTGACTCGGTATGAAAACTGCACGGAGGAGCTGTTTTATCGTTTCTACCGTGCAGTTCGACATGTAAACTGCCCAGAAACCGAATCTGCTGACAGATCGAAAATCGGCCGATATCGCGTTTTCGGCCCTCAGAAGCGCCGAAATCGCGTTTTCTCGCTGAGCCCAGTGGACGGTGACTCGGTATGAAAACTGCACGGAGGAGCTGTTTTATCGTTTCTACCGTGCAGTTCGACATGTAAACTGCCCAGAAACCGAATCTGCTGACAGATCGCAAATCGGCCGATATCGCGTTTTCGGCCCTCAGAAGCGCCGAAATCGCGTTTTCTCGCTGAGCCCAGTGGACGGTGACTCGGTATGAAAACTGCACGGAGGAGCTGTTTTATCGTTTCTACCGTGCAGTTCGACATGTAAACTGCCCAGAAACCGAATCTGCTGACAGATCGCAAATCGGCCGATATCGCGTTTTCGGCCCTCAGAAGCGCCGAAATCGCGTTTTCTCGCTGAGCCCAGTGGACGGTGACTCGGTATGAAAACTGCACGGAGGAGCTGTTTTATCGTTTCTACCGTGCAGTTCGACATGTAAACTGCCCAGAAACCGAATCTGCTGACAGATCGAAAATCGGCCGATATCGCGTTTTCGGCCCTCAGAAGCGCCGAAATCGCGTTTTCTCGCTGAGCCCAGTGGACGGTGACTCGGTATGAAAACTGCACGGAGGAGCTGTTTTATCGTTTCTACCGTGCAGTTCGACATGTAAACTGCCCAGAAACCGAATCTGCTGACAGATCGCAAATCGGCCGATATCGCGTTTTCGGCCCTCAGAAGCGCCGAAATCGCGTTTTCTCGCTGAGCCCAGTGGACGGTGACTCGGTATGAAAACTGCACGGAGGAGCTGTTTTATCGTTTCTACCGTGCAGTTCGACATGTAAACTGCCCAGAAACCGAATCTGCTGACAGATCGAAAATCGGCCGATATCGCGTTTTCGGCCCTCAGAAGCGCCGAAATCGCGTTTTCTCGCTGAGCCCAGTGGACGGTGACTCGGTATGAAAACTGCACGGAGGAGCTGTTTTATCGTTTCTACCGTGCAGTTCGACATGTAAACTGCCCAGAAACCGAATCTGCTGACAGATCGCAAATCGGCCGATATCGCGTTTTCGGCCCTCAGAAGCGCCGAAATCGCGTTTTCTCGCTGAGCCCAGTGGACGGTGACTCGGTATGAAAACTGCACGGAGGAGCTGTTTTATCGTTTCTACCGTGCAGTTCGACATGTAAACTGCCCAGAAACCGAATCTGCTGACAGATCGAAAATCGGCCGATATCGCGTTTTCGGCCCTCAGAAGCGCCGAAATCGCGTTTTCTCGCTGAGCCAGTGGACGGTGACTCGGTATGAAAACTGCACGGAGGAGCTGTTTTATCGTTTCTACCGTGCAGTTCGACATGTAAACTGCCCAGAAACCGAATCTGCTGACAGATCGCAAATCGGCCGATATCGCGTTTTCGGCCCTCAGAAGCGCCGAAATCGCGTTTTCTCGCTGAGCCCAGTGGACGGTGACTCGGTATGAAAACTGCACGGAGGAGCTGTTTTATCGTTTCTACCGTGCAGTTCGACATGTAAACTGCCCAGAAACCGAATCTGCTGACAGATCGAAAATCGGCCGATATCGCGTTTTCGGCCCTCAGAAGCGCCGAAATCGCGTTTTCTCGCTGAGCCCAGTGGACGGTGACTCGGTATGAAAACTGCACGGAGGAGCTGTTTTATCGTTTCTACCGTGCAGTTCGACATGTAAACTGCCCAGAAACCGAATCTGCTGACAGATCGAAAATCGGCCGATATCGCGTTTTCGGCCCTCAGAAGCGCCGAAATCGCGTTTTCTCGCTGAGCCCAGTGGACGGTGACTCGGTATGAAAACTGCACGGAGGAGCTGTTTTATCGTTTCTACCGTGCAGTTCGACATGTAAACTGCCCAGAAACCGAATCTGCTGACAGATCGCAAATCGGCCGATATCGCGTTTTCGGCCCTCAGAAGCGCCGAAATCGCGTTTTCTCGCTGAGCCCAGTGGACGGTGACTCGGTATGAAAACTGCACGGAGGAGCTGTTTTATCGTTTCTACCGTGCAGTTCGACATGTAAACTGCCCAGAAACCGAATCTGCTGACAGATCGCAAATCGGCCGATATCGCGTTTTCGGCCCTCAGAAGCGCCGAAATCGCGTTTTCTCGCTGAGCCCAGTGGACGGTGACTCGGTATGAAAACTGCACGGAGGAGCTGTTTTATCGTTTCTACCGTGCAGTTCGACATGTAAACTGCCCAGAAACCGAATCTGCTGACAGATCGAAAATCGGCCGATATCGCGTTTTCGGCCCTCAGAAGCGCCGAAATCGCGTTTTCTCGCTGAGCCCAGTGGACGGTGACTCGGTATGAAAACTGCACGGAGGAGCTGTTTTATCGTTTCTACCGTGCAGTTCGACATGTAAACTGCCCAGAAACCGAATCTGCTGACAGATCGCAAATCGGCCGATATCGCGTTTTCGGCCCTCAGAAGCGCCGAAATCGCGTTTTCTCGCTGAGCCCAGTGGACGGTGACTCGGTATGAAAACTGCACGGAGGAGCTGTTTTATCGTTTCTACCGTGCAGTTCGACATGTAAACTGCCCAGAAACCGAATCTGCTGACAGATCGCAAATCGGCCGATATCGCGTTTTCGGCCCTCAGAAGCGCCGAAATCGCGTTTTCTCGCTGAGCCCAGTGGACGGTGACTCGGTATGAAAACTGCACGGAGGAGCTGTTTTATCGTTTCTACCGTGCAGTTCGACATGTAAACTGCCCAGAAACCGAATCTGCTGACAGATCGCAAATCGGCCGATATCGCGTTTTCGGCCCTCAGAAGCGCCGAAATCGCGTTTTCTCGCTGAGCCCAGTGGACGGTGACTCGGTATGAAAACTGCACGGAGGAGCTGTTTTATCGTTTCTACCGTGCAGTTCGACATGTAAACTGCCCAGAAACCGAATCTGCTGACAGATCGAAAATCGGCCGATATCGCGTTTTCGGCCCTCAGAAGCGCCGAAATCGCGTTTTCTCGCTGAGCCCAGTGGACGGTGACTCGGTATGAAAACTGCACGGAGGAGCTGTTTTATCGTTTCTACCGTGCAGTTCGACATGTAAACTGCCCAGAAACCGAATCTGCTGACAGATCGCAAATCGGCCGATATCGCGTTTTCGGCCCTCAGAAGCGCCGAAATCGCGTTTTCTCGCTGAGCCCAGTGGACGGTGACTCGGTATGAAAACTGCACGGAGGAGCTGTTTTATCGTTTCTACCGTGCAGTTCGACATGTAAACTGCCCAGAAACCGAATCTGCTGACAGATCGAAAATCGGCCGATATCGCGTTTTCGGCCCTCAGAAGCGCCGAAATCGCGTTTTCTCGCTGAGCCCAGTGGACGGTGACTCGGTATGAAAACTGCACGGAGGAGCTGTTTTATCGTTTCTACCGTGCAGTTCGACATGTAAACTGCCCAGAAACCGAATCTGCTGACAGATCGCAAATCGGCCGATATCGCGTTTTCGGCCCTCAGAAGCGCCGAAATCGCGTTTTCTCGCTGAGCCCAGTGGACGGTGACTCGGTATGAAAACTGCACGGAGGAGCTGTTTTATCGTTTCTACCGTGCAGTTCGACATGTAAACTGCCCAGAAACCGAATCTGCTGACAGATCGAAAATCGGCCGATATCGCGTTTTCGGCCCTCAGAAGCGCCGAAATCGCGTTTTCTCGCTGAGCCCAGTGGACGGTGACTCGGTATGAAAACTGCACGGAGGAGCTGTTTTATCGTTTCTACCGTGCAGTTCGACATGTAAACTGCCCAGAAACCGAATCTGCTGACAGATCGCAAATCGGCCGATATCGCGTTTTCGGCCCTCAGAAGCGCCGAAATCGCGTTTTCTCGCTGAGCCCAGTGGACGGTGACTCGGTATGAAAACTGCACGGAGGAGCTGTTTTATCGTTTCTACCGTGCAGTTCGACATGTAAACTGCCCAGAAACCGAATCTGCTGACAGATCGCAAATCGGCCGATATCGCGTTTTCGGCCCTCAGAAGCGCCGAAATCGCGTTTTCTCGCTGAGCCCAGTGGACGGTGACTCGGTATGAAAACTGCACGGAGGAGCTGTTTTATCGTTTCTACCGTGCAGTTCGACATGTAAACTGCCCAGAAACCGAATCTGCTGACAGATCGCAAATCGGCCGATATCGCGTTTTCGGCCCTCAGAAGCGCCGAAATCGCGTTTTCTCGCTGAGCCCAGTGGACGGTGACTCGGTATGAAAACTGCACGGAGGAGCTGTTTTATCGTTTCTACCGTGCAGTTCGACATGTAAACTGCCCAGAAACCGAATCTGCTGACAGATCGAAAATCGGCCGATATCGCGTTTTCGGCCCTCAGAAGCGCCGAAATCGCGTTTTCTCGCTGAGCCCAGTGGACGGTGACTCGGTATGAAAACTGCACGGAGGAGCTGTTTTATCGTTTCTACCGTGCAGTTCGACATGTAAACTGCCCAGAAACCGAATCTGCTGACAGATCGCAAATCGGCCGATATCGCGTTTTCGGCCCTCAGAAGCGCCGAAATCGCGTTTTCTCGCTGAGCCCAGTGGACGGTGACTCGGTATGAAAACTGCACGGAGGAGCTGTTTTATCGTTTCTACCGTGCAGTTCGACATGTAAACTGCCCAGAAACCGAATCTGCTGACAGATCGAAAATCGGCCGATATCGCGTTTTCGGCCCTCAGAAGCGCCGAAATCGCGTTTTCTCGCTGAGCCCAGTGGACGGTGACTCGGTATGAAAACTGCACGGAGGAGCTGTTTTATCGTTTCTACCGTGCAGTTCGACATGTAAACTGCCCAGAAACCGAATCTGCTGACAGATCGCAAATCGGCCGATATCGCGTTTTCGGCCCTCAGAAGCGCCGAAATCGCGTTTTCTCGCTGAGCCCAGTGGACGGTGACTCGGTATGAAAACTGCACGGAGGAGCTGTTTTATCGTTTCTACCGTGCAGTTCGACATGTAAACTGCCCAGAAACCGAATCTGCTGACAGATCGAAAATCGGCCGATATCGCGTTTTCGGCCCTCAGAAGCGCCGAAATCGCGTTTTCTCGCTGAGCCCAGTGGACGGTGACTCGGTATGAAAACTGCACGGAGGAGCTGTTTTATCGTTTCTACCGTGCAGTTCGACATGTAAACTGCCCAGAAACCGAATCTGCTGACAGATCGCAAATCGGCCGATATCGCGTTTTCGGCCCTCAGAAGCGCCGAAATCGCGTTTTCTCGCTGAGCCCAGTGGACGGTGACTCGGTATGAAAACTGCACGGAGGAGCTGTTTTATCGTTTCTACCGTGCAGTTCGACATGTAAACTGCCCAGAAACCGAATCTGCTGACAGATCGCAAATCGGCCGATATCGCGTTTTCGGCCCTCAGAAGCGCCGAAATCGCGTTTTCTCGCTGAGCCCAGTGGACGGTGACTCGGTATGAAAACTGCACGGAGGAGCTGTTTTATCGTTTCTACCGTGCAGTTCGACATGTAAACTGCCCAGAAACCGAATCTGCTGACAGATCGCAAATCGGCCGATATCGCGTTTTCGGCCCTCAGAAGCGCCGAAATCGCGTTTTCTCGCTGAGCCCAGTGGACGGTGACTCGGTATGAAAACTGCACGGAGGAGCTGTTTTATCGTTTCTACCGTGCAGTTCGACATGTAAACTGCCCAGAAACCGAATCTGCTGACAGATCGCAAATCGGCCGATATCGCGTTTTCGGCCCTCAGAAGCGCCGAAATCGCGTTTTCTCGCTGAGCCCAGTGGACGGTGACTCGGTATGAAAACTGCACGGAGGAGCTGTTTTATCGTTTCTACCGTGCAGTTCGACATGTAAACTGCCCAGAAACCGAATCTGCTGACAGATCGCAAATCGGCCGATATCGCGTTTTCGGCCCTCAGAAGCGCCGAAATCGCGTTTTCTCGCTGAGCCCAGTGGACGGTGACTCGGTATGAAAACTGCACGGAGGAGCTGTTTTATCGTTTCTACCGTGCAGTTCGACATGTAAACTGCCCAGAAACCGAATCTGCTGACAGATCGCAAATCGGCCGATATCGCGTTTTCGGCCCTCAGAAGCGCCGAAATCGCGTTTTCTCGCTGAGCCCAGTGGACGGTGACTCGGTATGAAAACTGCACGGAGGAGCTGTTTTATCGTTTCTACCGTGCAGTTCGACATGTAAACTGCCCAGAAACCGAATCTGCTGACAGATCGAAAATCGGCCGATATCGCGTTTTCGGCCCTCAGAAGCGCCGAAATCGCGTTTTCTCGCTGAGCCCAGTGGACGGTGACTCGGTATGAAAACTGCACGGAGGAGCTGTTTTATCGTTTCTACCGTGCAGTTCGACATGTAAACTGCCCAGAAACCGAATCTGCTGACAGATCGCAAATCGGCCGATATCGCGTTTTCGGCCCTCAGAAGCGCCGAAATCGCGTTTTCTCGCTGAGCCCAGTGGACGGTGACTCGGTATGAAAACTGCACGGAGGAGCTGTTTTATCGTTTCTACCGTGCAGTTCGACATGTAAACTGCCCAGAAACCGAATCTGCTGACAGATCGCAAATCGGCCGATATCGCGTTTTCGGCCCTCAGAAGCGCCGAAATCGCGTTTTCTCGCTGAGCCCAGTGGACGGTGACTCGGTATGAAAACTGCACGGAGGAGCTGTTTTATCGTTTCTACCGTGCAGTTCGACATGTAAACTGCCCAGAAACCGAATCTGCTGACAGATCGAAAATCGGCCGATATCGCGTTTTCGGCCCTCAGAAGCGCCGAAATCGCGTTTTCTCGCTGAGCCCAGTGGACGGTGACTCGGTATGAAAACTGCACGGAGGAGCTGTTTTATCGTTTCTACCGTGCAGTTCGACATGTAAACTGCCCAGAAACCGAATCTGCTGACAGATCGAAAATCGGCCGATATCGCGTTTTCGGCCCTCAGAAGCGCCGAAATCGCGTTTTCTCGCTGAGCCCAGTGGACGGTGACTCGGTATGAAAACTGCACGGAGGAGCTGTTTTATCGTTTCTACCGTGCAGTTCGACATGTAAACTGCCCAGAAACCGAATCTGCTGACAGATCGCAAATCGGCCGATATCGCGTTTTCGGCCCTCAGAAGCGCCGAAATCGCGTTTTCTCGCTGAGCCCAGTGGACGGTGACTCGGTATGAAAACTGCACGGAGGAGCTGTTTTATCGTTTCTACCGTGCAGTTCGACATGTAAACTGCCCAGAAACCGAATCTGCTGACAGATCGCAAATCGGCCGATATCGCGTTTTCGGCCCTCAGAAGCGCCGAAATCGCGTTTTCTCGCTGAGCCCAGTGGACGGTGACTCGGTATGAAAACTGCACGGAGGAGCTGTTTTATCGTTTCTACCGTGCAGTTCGACATGTAAACTGCCCAGAAACCGAATCTGCTGACAGATCGCAAATCGGCCGATATCGCGTTTTCGGCCCTCAGAAGCGCCGAAATCGCGTTTTCTCGCTGAGCCCAGTGGACGGTGACTCGGTATGAAAACTGCACGGAGGAGCTGTTTTATCGTTTCTACCGTGCAGTTCGACATGTAAACTGCCCAGAAACCGAATCTGCTGACAGATCGCAAATCGGCCGATATCGCGTTTTCGGCCCTCAGAAGCGCCGAAATCGCGTTTTCTCGCTGAGCCCAGTGGACGGTGACTCGGTATGAAAACTGCACGGAGGAGCTGTTTTATCGTTTCTACCGTGCAGTTCGACATGTAAACTGCCCAGAAACCGAATCTGCTGACAGATCGAAAATCGGCCGATATCGCGTTTTCGGCCCTCAGAAGCGCCGAAATCGCGTTTTCTCGCTGAGCCCAGTGGACGGTGACTCGGTATGAAAACTGCACGGAGGAGCTGTTTTATCGTTTCTACCGTGCAGTTCGACATGTAAACTGCCCAGAAACCGAATCTGCTGACAGATCGCAAATCGGCCGATATCGCGTTTTCGGCCCTCAGAAGCGCCGAAATCGCGTTTTCTCGCTGAGCCCAGTGGACGGTGACTCGGTATGAAAACTGCACGGAGGAGCTGTTTTATCGTTTCTACCGTGCAGTTCGACATGTAAACTGCCCAGAAACCGAATCTGCTGACAGATCGCAAATCGGCCGATATCGCGTTTTCGGCCCTCAGAAGCGCCGAAATCGCGTTTTCTCGCTGAGCCCAGTGGACGGTGACTCGGTATGAAAACTGCACGGAGGAGCTGTTTTATCGTTTCTACCGTGCAGTTCGACATGTAAACTGCCCAGAAACCGAATCTGCTGACAGATCGCAAATCGGCCGATATCGCGTTTTCGGCCCTCAGAAGCGCCGAAATCGCGTTTTCTCGCTGAGCCCAGTGGACGGTGACTCGGTATGAAAACTGCACGGAGGAGCTGTTTTATCGTTTCTACCGTGCAGTTCGACATGTAAACTGCCCAGAAACCGAATCTGCTGACAGATCGCAAATCGGCCGATATCGCGTTTTCGGCCCTCAGAAGCGCCGAAATCGCGTTTTCTCGCTGAGCCCAGTGGACGGTGACTCGGTATGAAAACTGCACGGAGGAGCTGTTTTATCGTTTCTACCGTGCAGTTCGACATGTAAACTGCCCAGAAACCGAATCTGCTGACAGATCGAAAATCGGCCGATATCGCGTTTTCGGCCCTCAGAAGCGCCGAAATCGCGTTTTCTCGCTGAGCCCAGTGGACGGTGACTCGGTATGAAAACTGCACGGAGGAGCTGTTTTATCGTTTCTACCGTGCAGTTCGACATGTAAACTGCCCAGAAACCGAATCTGCTGACAGATCGCAAATCGGCCGATATCGCGTTTTCGGCCCTCAGAAGCGCCGAAATCGCGTTTTCTCGCTGAGCCCAGTGGACGGTGACTCGGTATGAAAACTGCACGGAGGAGCTGTTTTATCGTTTCTACCGTGCAGTTCGACATGTAAACTGCCCAGAAACCGAATCTGCTGACAGATCGAAAATCGGCCGATATCGCGTTTTCGGCCCTCAGAAGCGCCGAAATCGCGTTTTCTCGCTGAGCCCAGTGGACGGTGACTCGGTATGAAAACTGCACGGAGGAGCTGTTTTATCGTTTCTACCGTGCAGTTCGACATGTAAACTGCCCAGAAACCGAATCTGCTGACAGATCGCAAATCGGCCGATATCGCGTTTTCGGCCCTCAGAAGCGCCGAAATCGCGTTTTCTCGCTGAGCCCAGTGGACGGTGACTCGGTATGAAAACTGCACGGAGGAGCTGTTTTATCGTTTCTACCGTGCAGTTCGACATGTAAACTGCCCAGAAACCGAATCTGCTGACAGATCGAAAATCGGCCGATATCGCGTTTTCGGCCCTCAGAAGCGCCGAAATCGCGTTTTCTCGCTGAGCCCAGTGGACGGTGACTCGGTATGAAAACTGCACGGAGGAGCTGTTTTATCGTTTCTACCGTGCAGTTCGACATGTAAACTGCCCAGAAACCGAATCTGCTGACAGATCGCAAATCGGCCGATATCGCGTTTTCGGCCCTCAGAAGCGCCGAAATCGCGTTTTCTCGCTGAGCCCAGTGGACGGTGACTCGGTATGAAAACTGCACGGAGGAGCTGTTTTATCGTTTCTACCGTGCAGTTCGACATGTAAACTGCCCAGAAACCGAATCTGCTGACAGATCGCAAATCGGCCGATATCGCGTTTTCGGCCCTCAGAAGCGCCGAAATCGCGTTTTCTCGCTGAGCCCAGTGGACGGTGACTCGGTATGAAAACTGCACGGAGGAGCTGTTTTATCGTTTCTACCGTGCAGTTCGACATGTAAACTGCCCAGAAACCGAATCTGCTGACAGATCGAAAATCGGCCGATATCGCGTTTTCGGCCCTCAGAAGCGCCGAAATCGCGTTTTCTCGCTGAGCCCAGTGGACGGTGACTCGGTATGAAAACTGCACGGAGGAGCTGTTTTATCGTTTCTACCGTGCAGTTCGACATGTAAACTGCCCAGAAACCGAATCTGCTGACAGATCGCAAATCGGCCGATATCGCGTTTTCGGCCCTCAGAAGCGCCGAAATCGCGTTTTCTCGCTGAGCCCAGTGGACGGTGACTCGGTATGAAAACTGCACGGAGGAGCTGTTTTATCGTTTCTACCGTGCAGTTCGACATGTAAACTGCCCAGAAACCGAATCTGCTGACAGATCGCAAATCGGCCGATATCGCGTTTTCGGCCCTCAGAAGCGCCGAAATCGCGTTTTCTCGCTGAGCCCAGTGGACGGTGACTCGGTATGAAAACTGCACGGAGGAGCTGTTTTATCGTTTCTACCGTGCAGTTCGACATGTAAACTGCCCAGAAACCGAATCTGCTGACAGATCGAAAATCGGCCGATATCGCGTTTTCGGCCCTCAGAAGCGCCGAAATCGCGTTTTCTCGCTGAGCCCAGTGGACGGTGACTCGGTATGAAAACTGCACGGAGGAGCTGTTTTATCGTTTCTACCGTGCAGTTCGACATGTAAACTGCCCAGAAACCGAATCTGCTGACAGATCGCAAATCGGCCGATATCGCGTTTTCGGCCCTCAGAAGCGCCGAAATCGCGTTTTCTCGCTGAGCCCAGTGGACGGTGACTCGGTATGAAAACTGCACGGAGGAGCTGTTTTATCGTTTCTACCGTGCAGTTCGACATGTAAACTGCCCAGAAACCGAATCTGCTGACAGATCGCAAATCGGCCGATATCGCGTTTTCGGCCCTCAGAAGCGCCGAAATCGCGTTTTCTCGCTGAGCCCAGTGGACGGTGACTCGGTATGAAAACTGCACGGAGGAGCTGTTTTATCGTTTCTACCGTGCAGTTCGACATGTAAACTGCCCAGAAACCGAATCTGCTGACAGATCGAAAATCGGCCGATATCGCGTTTTCGGCCCTCAGAAGCGCCGAAATCGCGTTTTCTCGCTGAGCCCAGTGGACGGTGACTCGGTATGAAAACTGCACGGAGGAGCTGTTTTATCGTTTCTACCGTGCAGTTCGACATGTAAACTGCCCAGAAACCGAATCTGCTGACAGATCGCAAATCGGCCGATATCGCGTTTTCGGCCCTCAGAAGCGCCGAAATCGCGTTTTCTCGCTGAGCCCAGTGGACGGTGACTCGGTATGAAAACTGCACGGAGGAGCTGTTTTATCGTTTCTACCGTGCAGTTCGACATGTAAACTGCCCAGAAACCGAATCTGCTGACAGATCGCAAATCGGCCGATATCGCGTTTTCGGCCCTCAGAAGCGCCGAAATCGCGTTTTCTCGCTGAGCCCAGTGGACGGTGACTCGGTATGAAAACTGCACGGAGGAGCTGTTTTATCGTTTCTACCGTGCAGTTCGACATGTAAACTGCCCAGAAACCGAATCTGCTGACAGATCGCAAATCGGCCGATATCGCGTTTTCGGCCCTCAGAAGCGCCGAAATCGCGTTTTCTCGCTGAGCCCAGTGGACGGTGACTCGGTATGAAAACTGCACGGAGGAGCTGTTTTATCGTTTCTACCGTGCAGTTCGACATGTAAACTGCCCAGAAACCGAATCTGCTGACAGATCGCAAATCGGCCGATATCGCGTTTTCGGCCCTCAGAAGCGCCGAAATCGCGTTTTCTCGCTGAGCCCAGTGGACGGTGACTCGGTATGAAAACTGCACGGAGGAGCTGTTTTATCGTTTCTACCGTGCAGTTCGACATGTAAACTGCCCAGAAACCGAATCTGCTGACAGATCGAAAATCGGCCGATATCGCGTTTTCGGCCCTCAGAAGCGCCGAAATCGCGTTTTCTCGCTGAGCCCAGTGGACGGTGACTCGGTATGAAAACTGCACGGAGGAGCTGTTTTATCGTTTCTACCGTGCAGTTCGACATGTAAACTGCCCAGAAACCGAATCTGCTGACAGATCGAAAATCGGCCGATATCGCGTTTTCGGCCCTCAGAAGCGCCGAAATCGCGTTTTCTCGCTGAGCCCAGTGGACGGTGACTCGGTATGAAAACTGCACGGAGGAGCTGTTTTATCGTTTCTACCGTGCAGTTCGACATGTAAACTGCCCAGAAACCGAATCTGCTGACAGATCGCAAATCGGCCGATATCGCGTTTTCGGCCCTCAGAAGCGCCGAAATCGCGTTTTCTCGCTGAGCCCAGTGGACGGTGACTCGGTATGAAAACTGCACGGAGGAGCTGTTTTATCGTTTCTACCGTGCAGTTCGACATGTAAACTGCCCAGAAACCGAATCTGCTGACAGATCGCAAATCGGCCGATATCGCGTTTTCGGCCCTCAGAAGCGCCGAAATCGCGTTTTCTCGCTGAGCCCAGTGGACGGTGACTCGGTATGAAAACTGCACGGAGGAGCTGTTTTATCGTTTCTACCGTGCAGTTCGACATGTAAACTGCCCAGAAACCGAATCTGCTGACAGATCGCAAATCGGCCGATATCGCGTTTTCGGCCCTCAGAAGCGCCGAAATCGCGTTTTCTCGCTGAGCCCAGTGGACGGTGACTCGGTATGAAAACTGCACGGAGGAGCTGTTTTATCGTTTCTACCGTGCAGTTCGACATGTAAACTGCCCAGAAACCGAATCTGCTGACAGATCGCAAATCGGCCGATATCGCGTTTTCGGCCCTCAGAAGCGCCGAAATCGCGTTTTCTCGCTGAGCCCAGTGGACGGTGACTCGGTATGAAAACTGCACGGAGGAGCTGTTTTATCGTTTCTACCGTGCAGTTCGACATGTAAACTGCCCAGAAACCGAATCTGCTGACAGATCGCAAATCGGCCGATATCGCGTTTTCGGCCCTCAGAAGCGCCGAAATCGCGTTTTCTCGCTGAGCCCAGTGGACGGTGACTCGGTATGAAAACTGCACGGAGGAGCTGTTTTATCGTTTCTACCGTGCAGTTCGACATGTAAACTGCCCAGAAACCGAATCTGCTGACAGATCGCAAATCGGCCGATATCGCGTTTTCGGCCCTCAGAAGCGCCGAAATCGCGTTTTCTCGCTGAGCCCAGTGGACGGTGACTCGGTATGAAAACTGCACGGAGGAGCTGTTTTATCGTTTCTACCGTGCAGTTCGACATGTAAACTGCCCAGAAACCGAATCTGCTGACAGATCGCAAATCGGCCGATATCGCGTTTTCGGCCCTCAGAAGCGCCGAAATCGCGTTTTCTCGCTGAGCCCAGTGGACGGTGACTCGGTATGAAAACTGCACGGAGGAGCTGTTTTATCGTTTCTACCGTGCAGTTCGACATGTAAACTGCCCAGAAACCGAATCTGCTGACAGATCGCAAATCGGCCGATATCGCGTTTTCGGCCCTCAGAAGCGCCGAAATCGCGTTTTCTCGCTGAGCCCAGTGGACGGTGACTCGGTATGAAAACTGCACGGAGGAGCTGTTTTATCGTTTCTACCGTGCAGTTCGACATGTAAACTGCCCAGAAACCGAATCTGCTGACAGATCGAAAATCGGCCGATATCGCGTTTTCGGCCCTCAGAAGCGCCGAAATCGCGTTTTCTCGCTGAGCCCAGTGGACGGTGACTCGGTATGAAAACTGCACGGAGGAGCTGTTTTATCGTTTCTACCGTGCAGTTCGACATGTAAACTGCCCAGAAACCGAATCTGCTGACAGATCGCAAATCGGCCGATATCGCGTTTTCGGCCCTCAGAAGCGCCGAAATCGCGTTTTCTCGCTGAGCCCAGTGGACGGTGACTCGGTATGAAAACTGCACGGAGGAGCTGTTTTATCGTTTCTACCGTGCAGTTCGACATGTAAACTGCCCAGAAACCGAATCTGCTGACAGATCGCAAATCGGCCGATATCGCGTTTTCGGCCCTCAGAAGCGCCGAAATCGCGTTTTCTCGCTGAGCCCAGTGGACGGTGACTCGGTATGAAAACTGCACGGAGGAGCTGTTTTATCGTTTCTACCGTGCAGTTCGACATGTAAACTGCCCAGAAACCGAATCTGCTGACAGATCGCAAATCGGCCGATATCGCGTTTTCGGCCCTCAGAAGCGCCGAAATCGCGTTTTCTCGCTGAGCCCAGTGGACGGTGACTCGGTATGAAAACTGCACGGAGGAGCTGTTTTATCGTTTCTACCGTGCAGTTCGACATGTAAACTGCCCAGAAACCGAATCTGCTGACAGATCGCAAATCGGCCGATATCGCGTTTTCGGCCCTCAGAAGCGCCGAAATCGCGTTTTCTCGCTGAGCCCAGTGGACGGTGACTCGGTATGAAAACTGCACGGAGGAGCTGTTTTATCGTTTCTACCGTGCAGTTCGACATGTAAACTGCCCAGAAACCGAATCTGCTGACAGATCGAAAATCGGCCGATATCGCGTTTTCGGCCCTCAGAAGCGCCGAAATCGCGTTTTCTCGCTGAGCCCAGTGGACGGTGACTCGGTATGAAAACTGCACGGAGGAGCTGTTTTATCGTTTCTACCGTGCAGTTCGACATGTAAACTGCCCAGAAACCGAATCTGCTGACAGATCGCAAATCGGCCGATATCGCGTTTTCGGCCCTCAGAAGCGCCGAAATCGCGTTTTCTCGCTGAGCCCAGTGGACGGTGACTCGGTATGAAAACTGCACGGAGGAGCTGTTTTATCGTTTCTACCGTGCAGTTCGACATGTAAACTGCCCAGAAACCGAATCTGCTGACAGATCGAAAATCGGCCGATATCGCGTTTTCGGCCCTCAGAAGCGCCGAAATCGCGTTTTCTCGCTGAGCCCAGTGGACGGTGACTCGGTATGAAAACTGCACGGAGGAGCTGTTTTATCGTTTCTACCGTGCAGTTCGACATGTAAACTGCCCAGAAACCGAATCTGCTGACAGATCGCAAATCGGCCGATATCGCGTTTTCGGCCCTCAGAAGCGCCGAAATCGCGTTTTCTCGCTGAGCCCAGTGGACGGTGACTCGGTATGAAAACTGCACGGAGGAGCTGTTTTATCGTTTCTACCGTGCAGTTCGACATGTAAACTGCCCAGAAACCGAATCTGCTGACAGATCGCAAATCGGCCGATATCGCGTTTTCGGCCCTCAGAAGCGCCGAAATCGCGTTTTCTCGCTGAGCCCAGTGGACGGTGACTCGGTATGAAAACTGCACGGAGGAGCTGTTTTATCGTTTCTACCGTGCAGTTCGACATGTAAACTGCCCAGAAACCGAATCTGCTGACAGATCGCAAATCGGCCGATATCGCGTTTTCGGCCCTCAGAAGCGCCGAAATCGCGTTTTCTCGCTGAGCCCAGTGGACGGTGACTCGGTATGAAAACTGCACGGAGGAGCTGTTTTATCGTTTCTACCGTGCAGTTCGACATGTAAACTGCCCAGAAACCGAATCTGCTGACAGATCGCAAATCGGCCGATATCGCGTTTTCGGCCCTCAGAAGCGCCGAAATCGCGTTTTCTCGCTGAGCCCAGTGGACGGTGACTCGGTATGAAAACTGCACGGAGGAGCTGTTTTATCGTTTCTACCGTGCAGTTCGACATGTAAACTGCCCAGAAACCGAATCTGCTGACAGATCGAAAATCGGCCGATATCGCGTTTTCGGCCCTCAGAAGCGCCGAAATCGCGTTTTCTCGCTGAGCCCAGTGGACGGTGACTCGGTATGAAAACTGCACGGAGGAGCTGTTTTATCGTTTCTACCGTGCAGTTCGACATGTAAACTGCCCAGAAACCGAATCTGCTGACAGATCGCAAATCGGCCGATATCGCGTTTTCGGCCCTCAGAAGCGCCGAAATCGCGTTTTCTCGCTGAGCCCAGTGGACGGTGACTCGGTATGAAAACTGCACGGAGGAGCTGTTTTATCGTTTCTACCGTGCAGTTCGACATGTAAACTGCCCAGAAACCGAATCTGCTGACAGATCGAAAATCGGCCGATATCGCGTTTTCGGCCCTCAGAAGCGCCGAAATCGCGTTTTCTCGCTGAGCCCAGTGGACGGTGACTCGGTATGAAAACTGCACGGAGGAGCTGTTTTATCGTTTCTACCGTGCAGTTCGACATGTAAACTGCCCAGAAACCGAATCTGCTGACAGATCGCAAATCGGCCGATATCGCGTTTTCGGCCCTCAGAAGCGCCGAAATCGCGTTTTCTCGCTGAGCCCAGTGGACGGTGACTCGGTATGAAAACTGCACGGAGGAGCTGTTTTATCGTTTCTACCGTGCAGTTCGACATGTAAACTGCCCAGAAACCGAATCTGCTGACAGATCGCAAATCGGCCGATATCGCGTTTTCGGCCCTCAGAAGCGCCGAAATCGCGTTTTCTCGCTGAGCCCAGTGGACGGTGACTCGGTATGAAAACTGCACGGAGGAGCTGTTTTATCGTTTCTACCGTGCAGTTCGACATGTAAACTGCCCAGAAACCGAATCTGCTGACAGATCGCAAATCGGCCGATATCGCGTTTTCGGCCCTCAGAAGCGCCGAAATCGCGTTTTCTCGCTGAGCCCAGTGGACGGTGACTCGGTATGAAAACTGCACGGAGGAGCTGTTTTATCGTTTCTACCGTGCAGTTCGACATGTAAACTGCCCAGAAACCGAATCTGCTGACAGATCGAAAATCGGCCGATATCGCGTTTTCGGCCCTCAGAAGCGCCGAAATCGCGTTTTCTCGCTGAGCCCAGTGGACGGTGACTCGGTATGAAAACTGCACGGAGGAGCTGTTTTATCGTTTCTACCGTGCAGTTCGACATGTAAACTGCCCAGAAACCGAATCTGCTGACAGATCGCAAATCGGCCGATATCGCGTTTTCGGCCCTCAGAAGCGCCGAAATCGCGTTTTCTCGCTGAGCCCAGTGGACGGTGACTCGGTATGAAAACTGCACGGAGGAGCTGTTTTATCGTTTCTACCGTGCAGTTCGACATGTAAACTGCCCAGAAACCGAATCTGCTGACAGATCGCAAATCGGCCGATATCGCGTTTTCGGCCCTCAGAAGCGCCGAAATCGCGTTTTCTCGCTGAGCCCAGTGGACGGTGACTCGGTATGAAAACTGCACGGAGGAGCTGTTTTATCGTTTCTACCGTGCAGTTCGACATGTAAACTGCCCAGAAACCGAATCTGCTGACAGATCGAAAATCGGCCGATATCGCGTTTTCGGCCCTCAGAAGCGCCGAAATCGCGTTTTCTCGCTGAGCCCAGTGGACGGTGACTCGGTATGAAAACTGCACGGAGGAGCTGTTTTATCGTTTCTACCGTGCAGTTCGACATGTAAACTGCCCAGAAACCGAATCTGCTGACAGATCGAAAATCGGCCGATATCGCGTTTTCGGCCCTCAGAAGCGCCGAAATCGCGTTTTCTCGCTGAGCCCAGTGGACGGTGACTCGGTATGAAAACTGCACGGAGGAGCTGTTTTATCGTTTCTACCGTGCAGTTCGACATGTAAACTGCCCAGAAACCGAATCTGCTGACAGATCGCAAATCGGCCGATATCGCGTTTTCGGCCCTCAGAAGCGCCGAAATCGCGTTTTCTCGCTGAGCCCAGTGGACGGTGACTCGGTATGAAAACTGCACGGAGGAGCTGTTTTATCGTTTCTACCGTGCAGTTCGACATGTAAACTGCCCAGAAACCGAATCTGCTGACAGATCGCAAATCGGCCGATATCGCGTTTTCGGCCCTCAGAAGCGCCGAAATCGCGTTTTCTCGCTGAGCCCAGTGGACGGTGACTCGGTATGAAAACTGCACGGAGGAGCTGTTTTATCGTTTCTAC
Source organism: Cryptocheilus praepositus (assembly GCA_033815515.1). Lineage (NCBI taxonomy): Eukaryota > Metazoa > Arthropoda > Insecta > Hymenoptera > Pompilidae > Cryptocheilus > Cryptocheilus praepositus. The sequence continues at coordinate 76,964 of JAWWQZ010000102.1, forward strand.
CGTGCAGTTCGACATGTAAACTGCCCAGAAACCGAATCTGCTGACAGATCGCAAATCGGCCGATATCGCGTTTTCGGCCCTCAGAAGCGCCGAAATCGCGTTTTCTCGCTGAGCCCAGTGGACGGTGACTCGGTATGAAAACTGCACGGAGGAGCTGTTTTATCGTTTCTACCGTGCAGTTCGACATGTAAACTGCCCAGAAACCGAATCTGCTGACAGATCGCAAATCGGCCGATATCGCGTTTTCGGCCCTCAGAAGCGCCGAAATCGCGTTTTCTCGCTGAGCCCAGTGGACGGTGACTCGGTATGAAAACTGCACGGAGGAGCTGTTTTATCGTTTCTACCGTGCAGTTCGACATGTAAACTGCCCAGAAACCGAATCTGCTGACAGATCGCAAATCGGCCGATATCGCGTTTTCGGCCCTCAGAAGCGCCGAAATCGCGTTTTCTCGCTGAGCCCAGTGGACGGTGACTCGGTATGAAAACTGCACGGAGGAGCTGTTTTATCGTTTCTACCGTGCAGTTCGACATGTAAACTGCCCAGAAACCGAATCTGCTGACAGATCGCAAATCGGCCGATATCGCGTTTTCGGCCCTCAGAAGCGCCGAAATCGCGTTTTCTCGCTGAGCCCAGTGGACGGTGACTCGGTATGAAAACTGCACGGAGGAGCTGTTTTATCGTTTCTACCGTGCAGTTCGACATGTAAACTGCCCAGAAACCGAATCTGCTGACAGATCGAAAATCGGCCGATATCGCGTTTTCGGCCCTCAGAAGCGCCGAAATCGCGTTTTCTCGCTGAGCCCAGTGGACGGTGACTCGGTATGAAAACTGCACGGAGGAGCTGTTTTATCGTTTCTACCGTGCAGTTCGACATGTAAACTGCCCAGAAACCGAATCTGCTGACAGATCGCAAATCGGCCGATATCGCGTTTTCGGCCCTCAGAAGCGCCGAAATCGCGTTTTCTCGCTGAGCCCAGTGGACGGTGACTCGGTATGAAAACTGCACGGAGGAGCTGTTTTATCGTTTCTACCGTGCAGTTCGACATGTAAACTGCCCAGAAACCGAATCTGCTGACAGATCGAAAATCGGCCGATATCGCGTTTTCGGCCCTCAGAAGCGCCGAAATCGCGTTTTCTCGCTGAGCCCAGTGGACGGTGACTCGGTATGAAAACTGCACGGAGGAGCTGTTTTATCGTTTCTACCGTGCAGTTCGACATGTAAACTGCCCAGAAACCGAATCTGCTGACAGATCGCAAATCGGCCGATATCGCGTTTTCGGCCCTCAGAAGCGCCGAAATCGCGTTTTCTCGCTGAGCCCAGTGGACGGTGACTCGGTATGAAAACTGCACGGAGGAGCTGTTTTATCGTTTCTACCGTGCAGTTCGACATGTAAACTGCCCAGAAACCGAATCTGCTGACAGATCGCAAATCGGCCGATATCGCGTTTTCGGCCCTCAGAAGCGCCGAAATCGCGTTTTCTCGCTGAGCCCAGTGGACGGTGACTCGGTATGAAAACTGCACGGAGGAGCTGTTTTATCGTTTCTACCGTGCAGTTCGACATGTAAACTGCCCAGAAACCGAATCTGCTGACAGATCGCAAATCGGCCGATATCGCGTTTTCGGCCCTCAGAAGCGCCGAAATCGCGTTTTCTCGCTGAGCCCAGTGGACGGTGACTCGGTATGAAAACTGCACGGAGGAGCTGTTTTATCGTTTCTACCGTGCAGTTCGACATGTAAACTGCCCAGAAACCGAATCTGCTGACAGATCGCAAATCGGCCGATATCGCGTTTTCGGCCCTCAGAAGCGCCGAAATCGCGTTTTCTCGCTGAGCCCAGTGGACGGTGACTCGGTATGAAAACTGCACGGAGGAGCTGTTTTATCGTTTCTACCGTGCAGTTCGACATGTAAACTGCCCAGAAACCGAATCTGCTGACAGATCGCAAATCGGCCGATATCGCGTTTTCGGCCCTCAGAAGCGCCGAAATCGCGTTTTCTCGCTGAGCCCAGTGGACGGTGACTCGGTATGAAAACTGCACGGAGGAGCTGTTTTATCGTTTCTACCGTGCAGTTCGAAATGTAAACTGCCCAGAAACCGAATCTGCTGACAGATCGCAAATCGGCCGATATCGCGTTTTCGGCCCTCAGAAGCGCCGAAATCGCGTTTTCTCGCTGAGCCCAGTGGACGGTGACTCGGTATGAAAACTGCACGGAGGAGCTGTTTTATCGTTTCTACCGTGCAGTTCGACATGTAAACTGCCCAGAAACCGAATCTGCTGACAGATCGCAAATCGGCCGATATCGCGTTTTCGGCCCTCAGAAGCGCCGAAATCGCGTTTTCTCGCTGAGCCCAGTGGACGGTGACTCGGTATGAAAACTGCACGGAGGAGCTGTTTTATCGTTTCTACCGTGCAGTTCGACATGTAAACTGCCCAGAAACCGAATCTGCTGACAGATCGCAAATCGGCCGATATCGCGTTTTCGGCCCTCAGAAGCGCCGAAATCGCGTTTTCTCGCTGAGCCCAGTGGACGGTGACTCGGTATGAAAACTGCACGGAGGAGCTGTTTTATCGTTTCTACCGTGCAGTTCGACATGTAAACTGCCAGAAACCGAATCTGCTGACAGATCGCAAATCGGCCGATATCGCGTTTTCGGCCCTCAGAAGCGCCGAAATCGCGTTTTCTCGCTGAGCCCAGTGGACGGTGACTCGGTATGAAAACTGCACGGAGGAGCTGTTTTATCGTTTCTACCGTGCAGTTCGACATGTAAACTGCCCAGAAACCGAATCTGCTGACAGATCGCAAATCGGCCGATATCGCGTTTTCGGCCCTCAGAAGCGCCGAAATCGCGTTTTCTCGCTGAGCCCAGTGGACGGTGACTCGGTATGAAAACTGCACGGAGGAGCTGTTTTATCGTTTCTACCGTGCAGTTCGACATGTAAACTGCCCAGAAACCGAATCTGCTGACAGATCGCAAATCGGCCGATATCGCGTTTTCGGCCCTCAGAAGCGCCGAAATCGCGTTTTCTCGCTGAGCCCAGTGGACGGTGACTCGGTATGAAAACTGCACGGAGGAGCTGTTTTATCGTTTCTACCGTGCAGTTCGACATGTAAACTGCCCAGAAACCGAATCTGCTGACAGATCGCAAATCGGCCGATATCGCGTTTTCGGCCCTCAGAAGCGCCGAAATCGCGTTTTCTCGCTGAGCCCAGTGGACGGTGACTCGGTATGAAAACTGCACGGAGGAGCTGTTTTATCGTTTCTACCGTGCAGTTCGACATGTAAACTGCCCAGAAACCGAATCTGCTGACAGATCGAAAATCGGCCGATATCGCGTTTTCGGCCCTCAGAAGCGCCGAAATCGCGTTTTCTCGCTGAGCCCAGTGGACGGTGACTCGGTATGAAAACTGCACGGAGGAGCTGTTTTATCGTTTCTACCGTGCAGTTCGACATGTAAACTGCCCAGAAACCGAATCTGCTGACAGATCGCAAATCGGCCGATATCGCGTTTTCGGCCCTCAGAAGCGCCGAAATCGCGTTTTCTCGCTGAGCCCAGTGGACGGTGACTCGGTATGAAAACTGCACGGAGGAGCTGTTTTATCGTTTCTACCGTGCAGTTCGACATGTAAACTGCCCAGAAACCGAATCTGCTGACAGATCGCAAATCGGCCGATATCGCGTTTTCGGCCCTCAGAAGCGCCGAAATCGCGTTTTCTCGCTGAGCCCAGTGGACGGTGACTCGGTATGAAAACTGCACGGAGGAGCTGTTTTATCGTTTCTACCGTGCAGTTCGACATGTAAACTGCCCAGAAACCGAATCTGCTGACAGATCGAAAATCGGCCGATATCGCGTTTTCGGCCCTCAGAAGCGCCGAAATCGCGTTTTCTCGCTGAGCCCAGTGGACGGTGACTCGGTATGAAAACTGCACGGAGGAGCTGTTTTATCGTTTCTACCGTGCAGTTCGACATGTAAACTGCCCAGAAACCGAATCTGCTGACAGATCGCAAATCGGCCGATATCGCGTTTTCGGCCCTCAGAAGCGCCGAAATCGCGTTTTCTCGCTGAGCCCAGTGGACGGTGACTCGGTATGAAAACTGCACGGAGGAGCTGTTTTATCGTTTCTACCGTGCAGTTCGACATGTAAACTGCCCAGAAACCGAATCTGCTGACAGATCGCAAATCGGCCGATATCGCGTTTTCGGCCCTCAGAAGCGCCGAAATCGCGTTTTCTCGCTGAGCCCAGTGGACGGTGACTCGGTATGAAAACTGCACGGAGGAGCTGTTTTATCGTTTCTACCGTGCAGTTCGACATGTAAACTGCCCAGAAACCGAATCTGCTGACAGATCGAAAATCGGCCGATATCGCGTTTTCGGCCCTCAGAAGCGCCGAAATCGCGTTTTCTCGCTGAGCCCAGTGGACGGTGACTCGGTATGAAAACTGCACGGAGGAGCTGTTTTATCGTTTCTACCGTGCAGTTCGACATGTAAACTGCCCAGAAACCGAATCTGCTGACAGATCGCAAATCGGCCGATATCGCGTTTTCGGCCCTCAGAAGCGCCGAAATCGCGTTTTCTCGCTGAGCCCAGTGGACGGTGACTCGGTATGAAAACTGCACGGAGGAGCTGTTTTATCGTTTCTACCGTGCAGTTCGACATGTAAACTGCCCAGAAACCGAATCTGCTGACAGATCGAAAATCGGCCGATATCGCGTTTTCGGCCCTCAGAAGCGCCGAAATCGCGTTTTCTCGCTGAGCCCAGTGGACGGTGACTCGGTATGAAAACTGCACGGAGGAGCTGTTTTATCGTTTCTACCGTGCAGTTCGACATGTAAACTGCCCAGAAACCGAATCTGCTGACAGATCGCAAATCGGCCGATATCGCGTTTTCGGCCCTCAGAAGCGCCGAAATCGCGTTTTCTCGCTGAGCCCAGTGGACGGTGACTCGGTATGAAAACTGCACGGAGGAGCTGTTTTATCGTTTCTACCGTGCAGTTCGACATGTAAACTGCCCAGAAACCGAATCTGCTGACAGATCGAAAATCGGCCGATATCGCGTTTTCGGCCCTCAGAAGCGCCGAAATCGCGTTTTCTCGCTGAGCCCAGTGGACGGTGACTCGGTATGAAAACTGCACGGAGGAGCTGTTTTATCGTTTCTACCGTGCAGTTCGACATGTAAACTGCCCAGAAACCGAATCTGCTGACAGATCGCAAATCGGCCGATATCGCGTTTTCGGCCCTCAGAAGCGCCGAAATCGCGTTTTCTCGCTGAGCCCAGTGGACGGTGACTCGGTATGAAAACTGCACGGAGGAGCTGTTTTATCGTTTCTACCGTGCAGTTCGACATGTAAACTGCCCAGAAACCGAATCTGCTGACAGATCGCAAATCGGCCGATATCGCGTTTTCGGCCCTCAGAAGCGCCGAAATCGCGTTTTCTCGCTGAGCCCAGTGGACGGTGACTCGGTATGAAAACTGCACGGAGGAGCTGTTTTATCGTTTCTACCGTGCAGTTCGACATGTAAACTGCCCAGAAACCGAATCTGCTGACAGATCGAAAATCGGCCGATATCGCGTTTTCGGCCCTCAGAAGCGCCGAAATCGCGTTTTTCTCGCTGAGCCCAGTGGACGGTGACTCGGTATGAAAACTGCACGGAGGAGCTGTTTTATCGTTTCTACCGTGCAGTTCGACATGTAAACTGCCCAGAAACCGAATCTGCTGACAGATCGCAAATCGGCCGATATCGCGTTTTCGGCCCTCAGAAGCGCCGAAATCGCGTTTTCTCGCTGAGCCCAGTGGACGGTGACTCGGTATGAAAACTGCACGGAGGAGCTGTTTTATCGTTTCTACCGTGCAGTTCGACATGTAAACTGCCCAGAAACCGAATCTGCTGACAGATCGAAAATCGGCCGATATCGCGTTTTCGGCCCTCAGAAGCGCCGAAATCGCGTTTTCTCGCTGAGCCCAGTGGACGGTGACTCGGTATGAAAACTGCACGGAGGAGCTGTTTTATCGTTTCTACCGTGCAGTTCGACATGTAAACTGCCCAGAAACCGAATCTGCTGACAGATCGCAAATCGGCCGATATCGCGTTTTCGGCCCTCAGAAGCGCCGAAATCGCGTTTTCTCGCTGAGCCCAGTGGACGGTGACTCGGTATGAAAACTGCACGGAGGAGCTGTTTTATCGTTTCTACCGTGCAGTTCGACATGTAAACTGCCCAGAAACCGAATCTGCTGACAGATCGAAAATCGGCCGATATCGCGTTTTCGGCCCTCAGAAGCGCCGAAATCGCGTTTTCTCGCTGAGCCCAGTGGACGGTGACTCGGTATGAAAACTGCACGGAGGAGCTGTTTTATCGTTTCTACCGTGCAGTTCGACATGTAAACTGCCCAGAAACCGAATCTGCTGACAGATCGAAAATCGGCCGATATCGCGTTTTCGGCCCTCAGAAGCGCCGAAATCGCGTTTTCTCGCTGAGCCCAGTGGACGGTGACTCGGTATGAAAACTGCACGGAGGAGCTGTTTTATCGTTTCTACCGTGCAGTTCGACATGTAAACTGCCCAGAAACCGAATCTGCTGACAGATCGCAAATCGGCCGATATCGCGTTTTCGGCCCTCAGAAGCGCCGAAATCGCGTTTTCTCGCTGAGCCCAGTGGACGGTGACTCGGTATGAAAACTGCACGGAGGAGCTGTTTTATCGTTTCTACCGTGCAGTTCGACATGTAAACTGCCCAGAAACCGAATCTGCTGACAGATCGCAAATCGGCCGATATCGCGTTTTCGGCCCTCAGAAGCGCCGAAATCGCGTTTTCTCGCTGAGCCCAGTGGACGGTGACTCGGTATGAAAACTGCACGGAGGAGCTGTTTTATCGTTTCTACCGTGCAGTTCGACATGTAAACTGCCCAGAAACCGAATCTGCTGACAGATCGAAAATCGGCCGATATCGCGTTTTCGGCCCTCAGAAGCGCCGAAATCGCGTTTTCTCGCTGAGCCCAGTGGACGGTGACTCGGTATGAAAACTGCACGGAGGAGCTGTTTTATCGTTTCTACCGTGCAGTTCGACATGTAAACTGCCCAGAAACCGAATCTGCTGACAGATCGAAAATCGGCCGATATCGCGTTTTCGGCCCTCAGAAGCGCCGAAATCGCGTTTTCTCGCTGAGCCCAGTGGACGGTGACTCGGTATGAAAACTGCACGGAGGAGCTGTTTTATCGTTTCTACCGTGCAGTTCGACATGTAAACTGCCCAGAAACCGAATCTGCTGACAGATCGCAAATCGGCCGATATCGCGTTTTCGGCCCTCAGAAGCGCCGAAATCGCGTTTTCTCGCTGAGCCCAGTGGACGGTGACTCGGTATGAAAACTGCACGGAGGAGCTGTTTTATCGTTTCTACCGTGCAGTTCGACATGTAAACTGCCCAGAAACCGAATCTGCTGACAGATCGCAAATCGGCCGATATCGCGTTTTCGGCCCTCAGAAGCGCCGAAATCGCGTTTTCTCGCTGAGCCCAGTGGACGGTGACTCGGTATGAAAACTGCACGGAGGAGCTGTTTTATCGTTTCTACCGTGCAGTTCGACATGTAAACTGCCCAGAAACCGAATCTGCTGACAGATCGCAAATCGGCCGATATCGCGTTTTCGGCCCTCAGAAGCGCCGAAATCGCGTTTTCTCGCTGAGCCCAGTGGACGGTGACTCGGTATGAAAACTGCACGGAGGAGCTGTTTTATCGTTTCTACCGTGCAGTTCGACATGTAAACTGCCCAGAAACCGAATCTGCTGACAGATCGCAAATCGGCCGATATCGCGTTTTCGGCCCTCAGAAGCGCCGAAATCGCGTTTTCTCGCTGAGCCCAGTGGACGGTGACTCGGTATGAAAACTGCACGGAGGAGCTGTTTTATCGTTTCTACCGTGCAGTTCGACATGTAAACTGCCCAGAAACCGAATCTGCTGACAGATCGAAAATCGGCCGATATCGCGTTTTCGGCCCTCAGAAGCGCCGAAATCGCGTTTTCTCGCTGAGCCCAGTGGACGGTGACTCGGTATGAAAACTGCACGGAGGAGCTGTTTTATCGTTTCTACCGTGCAGTTCGACATGTAAACTGCCCAGAAACCGAATCTGCTGACAGATCGAAAATCGGCCGATATCGCGTTTTCGGCCCTCAGAAGCGCCGAAATCGCGTTTTCTCGCTGAGCCCAGTGGACGGTGACTCGGTATGAAAACTGCACGGAGGAGCTGTTTTATCGTTTCTACCGTGCAGTTCGACATGTAAACTGCCCAGAAACCGAATCTGCTGACAGGCAAATCGGCCGATATCGCGTTTTCGGCCCTCAGAAGCGCCGAAATCGCGTTTTCTCTCTGAGAGAAGTGGACGGTGACTCGGTATGAAAACTGCACGGAGGAGCTGTTTTATCGTTTCTACCGTGCAGTTCGACATGTAAACTGCCCAGAAACCGAATCTGCTGACAGATCGAAATCGGCCGATATCGCGTTTTCGGCCCTCGCCGAAATTTTCTCGCTGAGCCCAGTGGACGGTGACTCGGTATGAAAACTGCACGGAGGAGCTGTTTTATCGTTTCTACCGTGCAGTTCGACATGTAAACTGCCCAGAAACCGAATCTGCTGACAGATCGCAAATCGGCCGATATCGCGTTTTCGGCCCTCAGAAGCGCCGAAATCGCGTTTTCTCGCTGAGCCCAGTGGACGGTGACTCGGTATGAAAACTGCACGGAGGAGCTGTTTTATCGTTTCTACCGTGCAGTTCGACATGTAAACTGCCCAGAAACCGAATCTGCTGACAGATCGAAAATCGGCCGATATCGCGTTTTCGGCCCTCAGAAGCGCCGAAATCGCGTTTTCTCGCTGAGCCCAGTGGACGGTGACTCGGTGTGAAAAGCACGGATCTGCTGACAGGAGCTGTTTTTATCGTTTCTCGCTACCAGTGGACGGTGACTTCGAAAACTGCACGGAGGAGCTGTTTTATCGTTTCTACCGTGCAGTTCGACATGTAAACTGCCCAGAAACCGAATCTGCTGACAGATCGCAAATCGGCCGATATCGCGTTTTCGGCCCTCAGAAGCGCCGAAATCGCGTTTTCTCGCTGAGCCCAGTGGACGGTGACTCGGTATGAAAACTGCACGGAGGAGCTGTTTTATCGTTTCTACCGTGCAGTTCGACATGTAAACTGCCCAGAAACCGAATCTGCTGACAGATCGCAAATCGGCCGATATCGCGTTTTCGGCCCTCAGAAGCGCCGAAATCGCGTTTTCTCGCTGAGCCCAGTGGACGGTGACTCGGTATGAAAACTGCACGGAGGAGCTGTTTTATCGTTTCTACCGTGCAGTTCGACATGTAAACTGCCCAGAAACCGAATCTGCTGACAGATCGCAAATCGGCCGATATCGCGTTTTCGGCCCTCAGAAGCGCCGAAATCGCGTTTTCTCGCTGAGCCCAGTGGACGGTGACTCGGTATGAAAACTGCACGGAGGAGCTGTTTTATCGTTTCTACCGTGCAGTTCGACATGTAAACTGCCCAGAAACCGAATCTGCTGACAGATCGCAAATCGGCCGATATCGCGTTTTCGGCCCTCAGAAGCGCCGAAATCGCGTTTTCTCGCTGAGCCCAGTGGACGGTGACTCGGTATGAAAACTGCACGGAGGAGCTGTTTTATCGTTTCTACCGTGCAGTTCGACATGTAAACTGCCCAGAAACCGAATCTGCTGACAGATCGCAAATCGGCCGATATCGCGTTTTCGGCCCTCAGAAGCGCCGAAATCGCGTTTTCTCGCTGAGCCCAGTGGACGGTGACTCGGTATGAAAACTGCACGGAGGAGCTGTTTTATCGTTTCTACCGTGCAGTTCGACATGTAAACTGCCCAGAAACCGAATCTGCTGACAGATCGAAAATCGGCCGATATCGCGTTTTCGGCCCTCAGAAGCGCCGAAATCGCGTTTTCTCGCTGAGCCCAGTGGACGGTGACTCGGTATGAAAACTGCACGGAGGAGCTGTTTTATCGTTTCTACCGTGCAGTTCGACATGTAAACTGCCCAGAAACCGAATCTGCTGACAGATCGCAAATCGGCCGATATCGCGTTTTCGGCCCTCAGAAGCGCCGAAATCGCGTTTTCTCGCTGAGCCCAGTGGACGGTGACTCGGTATGAAAACTGCACGGAGGAGCTGTTTTATCGTTTCTACCGTGCAGTTCGACATGTAAACTGCCCAGAAACCGAATCTGCTGACAGATCGCAAATCGGCCGATATCGCGTTTTCGGCCCTCAGAAGCGCCGAAATCGCGTTTTCTCGCTGAGCCCAGTGGACGGTGACTCGGTATGAAAACTGCACGGAGGAGCTGTTTTATCGTTTCTACCGTGCAGTTCGACATGTAAACTGCCCAGAAACCGAATCTGCTGACAGATCGCAAATCGGCCGATATCGCGTTTTCGGCCCTCAGAAGCGCCGAAATCGCGTTTTCTCGCTGAGCCCAGTGGACGGTGACTCGGTATGAAAACTGCACGGAGGAGCTGTTTTATCGTTTCTACCGTGCAGTTCGACATGTAAACTGCCCAGAAACCGAATCTGCTGACAGATCGAAAATCGGCCGATATCGCGTTTTCGGCCCTCAGAAGCGCCGAAATCGCGTTTTCTCGCTGAGCCCAGTGGACGGTGACTCGGTATGAAAACTGCACGGAGGAGCTGTTTTATCGTTTCTACCGTGCAGTTCGACATGTAAACTGCCCAGAAACCGAATCTGCTGACAGATCGCAAATCGGCCGATATCGCGTTTTCGGCCCTCAGAAGCGCCGAAATCGCGTTTTCTCGCTGAGCCCAGTGGACGGTGACTCGGTATGAAAACTGCACGGAGGAGCTGTTTTATCGTTTCTACCGTGCAGTTCGACATGTAAACTGCCCAGAAACCGAATCTGCTGACAGATCGAAAATCGGCCGATATCGCGTTTTCGGCCCTCAGAAGCGCCGAAATCGCGTTTTCTCGCTGAGCCCAGTGGACGGTGACTCGGTATGAAAACTGCACGGAGGAGCTGTTTTATCGTTTCTACCGTGCAGTTCGACATGTAAACTGCCCAGAAACCGAATCTGCTGACAGATCGCAAATCGGCCGATATCGCGTTTTCGGCCCTCAGAAGCGCCGAAATCGCGTTTTCTCGCTGAGCCCAGTGGACGGTGACTCGGTATGAAAACTGCACGGAGGAGCTGTTTTATCGTTTCTACCGTGCAGTTCGACATGTAAACTGCCCAGAAACCGAATCTGCTGACAGATCGCAAATCGGCCGATATCGCGTTTTCGGCCCTCAGAAGCGCCGAAATCGCGTTTTCTCGCTGAGCCCAGTGGACGGTGACTCGGTATGAAAACTGCACGGAGGAGCTGTTTTATCGTTTCTACCGTGCAGTTCGACATGTAAACTGCCCAGAAACCGAATCTGCTGACAGATCGCAAATCGGCCGATATCGCGTTTTCGGCCCTCAGAAGCGCCGAAATCGCGTTTTCTCGCTGAGCCCAGTGGACGGTGACTCGGTATGAAAACTGCACGGAGGAGCTGTTTTATCGTTTCTACCGTGCAGTTCGACATGTAAACTGCCCAGAAACCGAATCTGCTGACAGATCGCAAATCGGCCGATATCGCGTTTTCGGCCCTCAGAAGCGCCGAAATCGCGTTTTCTCGCTGAGCCCAGTGGACGGTGACTCGGTATGAAAACTGCACGGAGGAGCTGTTTTATCGTTTCTACCGTGCAGTTCGACATGTAAACTGCCCAGAAACCGAATCTGCTGACAGATCGCAAATCGGCCGATATCGCGTTTTCGGCCCTCAGAAGCGCCGAAATCGCGTTTTCTCGCTGAGCCCAGTGGACGGTGACTCGGTATGAAAACTGCACGGAGGAGCTGTTTTATCGTTTCTACCGTGCAGTTCGACATGTAAACTGCCCAGAAACCGAATCTGCTGACAGATCGCAAATCGGCCGATATCGCGTTTTCGGCCCTCAGAAGCGCCGAAATCGCGTTTTCTCGCTGAGCCCAGTGGACGGTGACTCGGTATGAAAACTGCACGGAGGAGCTGTTTTATCGTTTCTACCGTGCAGTTCGACATGTAAACTGCCCAGAAACCGAATCTGCTGACAGATCGCAAATCGGCCGATATCGCGTTTTCGGCCCTCAGAAGCGCCGAAATCGCGTTTTCTCGCTGAGCCCAGTGGACGGTGACTCGGTATGAAAACTGCACGGAGGAGCTGTTTTATCGTTTCTACCGTGCAGTTCGACATGTAAACTGCCCAGAAACCGAATCTGCTGACAGATCGCAAATCGGCCGATATCGCGTTTTCGGCCCTCAGAAGCGCCGAAATCGCGTTTTCTCGCTGAGCCCAGTGGACGGTGACTCGGTATGAAAACTGCACGGAGGAGCTGTTTTATCGTTTCTACCGTGCAGTTCGACATGTAAACTGCCCAGAAACCGAATCTGCTGACAGATCGCAAATCGGCCGATATCGCGTTTTCGGCCCTCAGAAGCGCCGAAATCGCGTTTTCTCGCTGAGCCCAGTGGACGGTGACTCGGTATGAAAACTGCACGGAGGAGCTGTTTTATCGTTTCTACCGTGCAGTTCGACATGTAAACTGCCCAGAAACCGAATCTGCTGACAGATCGAAAATCGGCCGATATCGCGTTTTCGGCCCTCAGAAGCGCCGAAATCGCGTTTTCTCGCTGAGCCCAGTGGACGGTGACTCGGTATGAAAACTGCACGGAGGAGCTGTTTTATCGTTTCTACCGTGCAGTTCGACATGTAAACTGCCCAGAAACCGAATCTGCTGACAGATCGCAAATCGGCCGATATCGCGTTTTCGGCCCTCAGAAGCGCCGAAATCGCGTTTTCTCGCTGAGCCCAGTGGACGGTGACTCGGTATGAAAACTGCACGGAGGAGCTGTTTTATCGTTTCTACCGTGCAGTTCGACATGTAAACTGCCCAGAAACCGAATCTGCTGACAGATCGAAAATCGGCCGATATCGCGTTTTCGGCCCTCAGAAGCGCCGAAATCGCGTTTTCTCGCTGAGCCCAGTGGACGGTGACTCGGTATGAAAACTGCACGGAGGAGCTGTTTTATCGTTTCTACCGTGCAGTTCGACATGTAAACTGCCCAGAAACCGAATCTGCTGACAGATCGCAAATCGGCCGATATCGCGTTTTCGGCCCTCAGAAGCGCCGAAATCGCGTTTTCTCGCTGAGCCCAGTGGACGGTGACTCGGTATGAAAACTGCACGGAGGAGCTGTTTTATCGTTTCTACCGTGCAGTTCGACATGTAAACTGCCCAGAAACCGAATCTGCTGACAGATCGCAAATCGGCCGATATCGCGTTTTCGGCCCTCAGAAGCGCCGAAATCGCGTTTTCTCGCTGAGCCCAGTGGACGGTGACTCGGTATGAAAACTGCACGGAGGAGCTGTTTTATCGTTTCTACCGTGCAGTTCGACATGTAAACTGCCCAGAAACCGAATCTGCTGACAGATCGAAAATCGGCCGATATCGCGTTTTCGGCCCTCAGAAGCGCCGAAATCGCGTTTTCTCGCTGAGCCCAGTGGACGGTGACTCGGTATGAAAACTGCACGGAGGAGCTGTTTTATCGTTTCTACCGTGCAGTTCGACATGTAAACTGCCCAGAAACCGAATCTGCTGACAGATCGCAAATCGGCCGATATCGCGTTTTCGGCCCTCAGAAGCGCCGAAATCGCGTTTTCTCGCTGAGCCCAGTGGACGGTGACTCGGTATGAAAACTGCACGGAGGAGCTGTTTTATCGTTTCTACCGTGCAGTTCGACATGTAAACTGCCCAGAAACCGAATCTGCTGACAGATCGCAAATCGGCCGATATCGCGTTTTCGGCCCTCAGAAGCGCCGAAATCGCGTTTTCTCGCTGAGCCCAGTGGACGGTGACTCGGTATGAAAACTGCACGGAGGAGCTGTTTTATCGTTTCTACCGTGCAGTTCGACATGTAAACTGCCCAGAAACCGAATCTGCTGACAGATCGCAAATCGGCCGATATCGCGTTTTCGGCCCTCAGAAGCGCCGAAATCGCGTTTTCTCGCTGAGCCCAGTGGACGGTGACTCGGTATGAAAACTGCACGGAGGAGCTGTTTTATCGTTTCTACCGTGCAGTTCGACATGTAAACTGCCCAGAAACCGAATCTGCTGACAGATCGCAAATCGGCCGATATCGCGTTTTCGGCCCTCAGAAGCGCCGAAATCGCGTTTTCTCGCTGAGCCCAGTGGACGGTGACTCGGTATGAAAACTGCACGGAGGAGCTGTTTTATCGTTTCTACCGTGCAGTTCGACATGTAAACTGCCCAGAAACCGAATCTGCTGACAGATCGCAAATCGGCCGATATCGCGTTTTCGGCCCTCAGAAGCGCCGAAATCGCGTTTTCTCGCTGAGCCCAGTGGACGGTGACTCGGTATGAAAACTGCACGGAGGAGCTGTTTTATCGTTTCTACCGTGCAGTTCGACATGTAAACTGCCCAGAAACCGAATCTGCTGACAGATCGCAAATCGGCCGATATCGCGTTTTCGGCCCTCAGAAGCGCCGAAATCGCGTTTTCTCGCTGAGCCCAGTGGACGGTGACTCGGTATGAAAACTGCACGGAGGAGCTGTTTTATCGTTTCTACCGTGCAGTTCGACATGTAAACTGCCCAGAAACCGAATCTGCTGACAGATCGAAAATCGGCCGATATCGCGTTTTCGGCCCTCAGAAGCGCCGAAATCGCGTTTTCTCGCTGAGCCCAGTGGACGGTGACTCGGTATGAAAACTGCACGGAGGAGCTGTTTTATCGTTTCTACCGTGCAGTTCGACATGTAAACTGCCCAGAAACCGAATCTGCTGACAGATCGCAAATCGGCCGATATCGCGTTTTCGGCCCTCAGAAGCGCCGAAATCGCGTTTTCTCGCTGAGCCCAGTGGACGGTGACTCGGTATGAAAACTGCACGGAGGAGCTGTTTTATCGTTTCTACCGTGCAGTTCGACATGTAAACTGCCCAGAAACCGAATCTGCTGACAGATCGCAAATCGGCCGATATCGCGTTTTCGGCCCTCAGAAGCGCCGAAATCGCGTTTTCTCGCTGAGCCCAGTGGACGGTGACTCGGTATGAAAACTGCACGGAGGAGCTGTTTTATCGTTTCTACCGTGCAGTTCGACATGTAAACTGCCCAGAAACCGAATCTGCTGACAGATCGAAAATCGGCCGATATCGCGTTTTCGGCCCTCAGAAGCGCCGAAATCGCGTTTTCTCGCTGAGCCCAGTGGACGGTGACTCGGTATGAAAACTGCACGGAGGAGCTGTTTTATCGTTTCTACCGTGCAGTTCGACATGTAAACTGCCCAGAAACCGAATCTGCTGACAGATCGCAAATCGGCCGATATCGCGTTTTCGGCCCTCAGAAGCGCCGAAATCGCGTTTTCTCGCTGAGCCCAGTGGACGGTGACTCGGTATGAAAACTGCACGGAGGAGCTGTTTTATCGTTTCTACCGTGCAGTTCGACATGTAAACTGCCCAGAAACCGAATCTGCTGACAGATCGCAAATCGGCCGATATCGCGTTTTCGGCCCTCAGAAGCGCCGAAATCGCGTTTTCTCGCTGAGCCCAGTGGACGGTGACTCGGTATGAAAACTGCACGGAGGAGCTGTTTTATCGTTTCTACCGTGCAGTTCGACATGTAAACTGCCCAGAAACCGAATCTGCTGACAGATCGCAAATCGGCCGATATCGCGTTTTCGGCCCTCAGAAGCGCCGAAATCGCGTTTTCTCGCTGAGCCCAGTGGACGGTGACTCGGTATGAAAACTGCACGGAGGAGCTGTTTTATCGTTTCTACCGTGCAGTTCGACATGTAAACTGCCCAGAAACCGAATCTGCTGACAGATCGAAAATCGGCCGATATCGCGTTTTCGGCCCTCAGAAGCGCCGAAATCGCGTTTTCTCGCTGAGCCCAGTGGACGGTGACTCGGTATGAAAACTGCACGGAGGAGCTGTTTTATCGTTTCTACCGTGCAGTTCGACATGTAAACTGCCCAGAAACCGAATCTGCTGACAGATCGCAAATCGGCCGATATCGCGTTTTCGGCCCTCAGAAGCGCCGAAATCGCGTTTTCTCGCTGAGCCCAGTGGACGGTGACTCGGTATGAAAACTGCACGGAGGAGCTGTTTTATCGTTTCTACCGTGCAGTTCGACATGTAAACTGCCCAGAAACCGAATCTGCTGACAGATCGCAAATCGGCCGATATCGCGTTTTCGGCCCTCAGAAGCGCCGAAATCGCGTTTTCTCGCTGAGCCCAGTGGACGGTGACTCGGTATGAAAACTGCACGGAGGAGCTGTTTTATCGTTTCTACCGTGCAGTTCGACATGTAAACTGCCCAGAAACCGAATCTGCTGACAGATCGCAAATCGGCCGATATCGCGTTTTCGGCCCTCAGAAGCGCCGAAATCGCGTTTTCTCGCTGAGCCCAGTGGACGGTGACTCGGTATGAAAACTGCACGGAGGAGCTGTTTTATCGTTTCTACCGTGCAGTTCGACATGTAAACTGCCCAGAAACCGAATCTGCTGACAGATCGCAAATCGGCCGATATCGCGTTTTCGGCCCTCAGAAGCGCCGAAATCGCGTTTTCTCGCTGAGCCCAGTGGACGGTGACTCGGTATGAAAACTGCACGGAGGAGCTGTTTTATCGTTTCTACCGTGCAGTTCGACATGTAAACTGCCCAGAAACCGAATCTGCTGACAGATCGAAAATCGGCCGATATCGCGTTTTCGGCCCTCAGAAGCGCCGAAATCGCGTTTTCTCGCTGAGCCCAGTGGACGGTGACTCGGTATGAAAACTGCACGGAGGAGCTGTTTTATCGTTTCTACCGTGCAGTTCGACATGTAAACTGCCCAGAAACCGAATCTGCTGACAGATCGCAAATCGGCCGATATCGCGTTTTCGGCCCTCAGAAGCGCCGAAATCGCGTTTTCTCGCTGAGCCCAGTGGACGGTGACTCGGTATGAAAACTGCACGGAGGAGCTGTTTTATCGTTTCTACCGTGCAGTTCGACATGTAAACTGCCCAGAAACCGAATCTGCTGACAGATCGCAAATCGGCCGATATCGCGTTTTCGGCCCTCAGAAGCGCCGAAATCGCGTTTTCTCGCTGAGCCCAGTGGACGGTGACTCGGTATGAAAACTGCACGGAGGAGCTGTTTTATCGTTTCTACCGTGCAGTTCGACATGTAAACTGCCCAGAAACCGAATCTGCTGACAGATCGCAAATCGGCCGATATCGCGTTTTCGGCCCTCAGAAGCGCCGAAATCGCGTTTTCTCGCTGAGCCCAGTGGACGGTGACTCGGTATGAAAACTGCACGGAGGAGCTGTTTTATCGTTTCTACCGTGCAGTTCGACATGTAAACTGCCCAGAAACCGAATCTGCTGACAGATCGAAAATCGGCCGATATCGCGTTTTCGGCCCTCAGAAGCGCCGAAATCGCGTTTTCTCGCTGAGCCCAGTGGACGGTGACTCGGTATGAAAACTGCACGGAGGAGCTGTTTTATCGTTTCTACCGTGCAGTTCGACATGTAAACTGCCCAGAAACCGAATCTGCTGACAGATCGCAAATCGGCCGATATCGCGTTTTCGGCCCTCAGAAGCGCCGAAATCGCGTTTTCTCGCTGAGCCCAGTGGACGGTGACTCGGTATGAAAACTGCACGGAGGAGCTGTTTTATCGTTTCTACCGTGCAGTTCGACATGTAAACTGCCCAGAAACCGAATCTGCTGACAGATCGAAAATCGGCCGATATCGCGTTTTCGGCCCTCAGAAGCGCCGAAATCGCGTTTTCTCGCTGAGCCCAGTGGACGGTGACTCGGTATGAAAACTGCACGGAGGAGCTGTTTTATCGTTTCTACCGTGCAGTTCGACATGTAAACTGCCCAGAAACCGAATCTGCTGACAGATCGCAAATCGGCCGATATCGCGTTTTCGGCCCTCAGAAGCGCCGAAATCGCGTTTTCTCGCTGAGCCCAGTGGACGGTGACTCGGTATGAAAACTGCACGGAGGAGCTGTTTTATCGTTTCTACCGTGCAGTTCGACATGTAAACTGCCCAGAAACCGAATCTGCTGACAGATCGAAAATCGGCCGATATCGCGTTTTCGGCCCTCAGAAGCGCCGAAATCGCGTTTTCTCGCTGAGCCCAGTGGACGGTGACTCGGTATGAAAACTGCACGGAGGAGCTGTTTTATCGTTTCTACCGTGCAGTTCGACATGTAAACTGCCCAGAAACCGAATCTGCTGACAGATCGAAAATCGGCCGATATCGCGTTTTCGGCCCTCAGAAGCGCCGAAATCGCGTTTTCTCGCTGAGCCCAGTGGACGGTGACTCGGTATGAAAACTGCACGGAGGAGCTGTTTTATCGTTTCTACCGTGCAGTTCGACATGTAAACTGCCCAGAAACCGAATCTGCTGACAGATCGAAAATCGGCCGATATCGCGTTTTCGGCCCTCAGAAGCGCCGAAATCGCGTTTTCTCGCTGAGCCCAGTGGACGGTGACTCGGTATGAAAACTGCACGGAGGAGCTGTTTTATCGTTTCTACCGTGCAGTTCGACATGTAAACTGCCCAGAAACCGAATCTGCTGACAGATCGCAAATCGGCCGATATCGCGTTTTCGGCCCTCAGAAGCGCCGAAATCGCGTTTTCTCGCTGAGCCCAGTGGACGGTGACTCGGTATGAAAACTGCACGGAGGAGCTGTTTTATCGTTTCTACCGTGCAGTTCGACATGTAAACTGCCCAGAAACCGAATCTGCTGACAGATCGCAAATCGGCCGATATCGCGTTTTCGGCCCTCAGAAGCGCCGAAATCGCGTTTTCTCGCTGAGCCCAGTGGACGGTGACTCGGTATGAAAACTGCACGGAGGAGCTGTTTTATCGTTTCTACCGTGCAGTTCGACATGTAAACTGCCCAGAAACCGAATCTGCTGACAGATCGAAAATCGGCCGATATCGCGTTTTCGGCCCTCAGAAGCGCCGAAATCGCGTTTTCTCGCTGAGCCCAGTGGACGGTGACTCGGTATGAAAACTGCACGGAGGAGCTGTTTTATCGTTTCTACCGTGCAGTTCGACATGTAAACTGCCCAGAAACCGAATCTGCTGACAGATCGCAAATCGGCCGATATCGCGTTTTCGGCCCTCAGAAGCGCCGAAATCGCGTTTTCTCGCTGAGCCCAGTGGACGGTGACTCGGTATGAAAACTGCACGGAGGAGCTGTTTTATCGTTTCTACCGTGCAGTTCGACATGTAAACTGCCCAGAAACCGAATCTGCTGACAGATCGCAAATCGGCCGATATCGCGTTTTCGGCCCTCAGAAGCGCCGAAATCGCGTTTTCTCGCTGAGCCCAGTGGACGGTGACTCGGTATGAAAACTGCACGGAGGAGCTGTTTTATCGTTTCTACCGTGCAGTTCGACATGTAAACTGCCCAGAAACCGAATCTGCTGACAGATCGCAAATCGGCCGATATCGCGTTTTCGGCCCTCAGAAGCGCCGAAATCGCGTTTTCTCGCTGAGCCCAGTGGACGGTGACTCGGTATGAAAACTGCACGGAGGAGCTGTTTTATCGTTTCTACCGTGCAGTTCGACATGTAAACTGCCCAGAAACCGAATCTGCTGACAGATCGAAAATCGGCTGTTTTATCGATATCGCGTTTTCGGCCCTCAGAAGCGCCGAAATCGCGTTTTCTCGCTGAGTTTTCCCAGAGTGGACGGTGACTCGGTATGAAAACTGCACGGAGGAGCTGTTTTATCGTTTCTACCGTGCAGTTCGACATGTAAACTGCCCAGAAACCGAATCTGCTGACAGATCGCAAATCGGCCGATATCGCGTTTTCGGCCCTCAGAAGCGCCGAAATCGCGTTTTCTCGCTGAGCCCAGTGGACGGTGACTCGGTATGAAAACTGCACGGAGGAGCTGTTTTATCGTTTCTACCGTGCAGTTCGACATGTAAACTGCCCAGAAACCGAATCTGCTGACAGATCGCAAATCGGCCGATATCGCGTTTTCGGCCCTCAGAAGCGCCGAAATCGCGTTTTCTCGCTGAGCCCAGTGGACGGTGACTCGGTATGAAAACTGCACGGAGGAGCTGTTTTATCGTTTCTACCGTGCAGTTCGACATGTAAACTGCCCAGAAACCGAATCTGCTGACAGATCGCAAATCGGCCGATATCGCGTTTTCGGCCCTCAGAAGCGCCGAAATCGCGTTTTCTCGCTGAGCCCAGTGGACGGTGACTCGGTATGAAAACTGCACGGAGGAGCTGTTTTATCGTTTCTACCGTGCAGTTCGACATGTAAACTGCCCAGAAACCGAATCTGCTGACAGATCGCAAATCGGCCGATATCGCGTTTTCGGCCCTCAGAAGCGCCGAAATCGCGTTTTCTCGCTGAGCCCAGTGGACGGTGACTCGGTATGAAAACTGCACGGAGGAGCTGTTTTATCGTTTCTACCGTGCAGTTCGACATGTAAACTGCCCAGAAACCGAATCTGCTGACAGATCGCAAATCGGCCGATATCGCGTTTTCGGCCCTCAGAAGCGCCGAAATCGCGTTTTCTCGCTGAGCCCAGTGGACGGTGACTCGGTATGAAAACTGCACGGAGGAGCTGTTTTATCGTTTCTACCGTGCAGTTCGACATGTAAACTGCCCAGAAACCGAATCTGCTGACAGATCGCAAATCGGCCGATATCGCGTTTTCGGCCCTCAGAAGCGCCGAAATCGCGTTTTCTCGCTGAGCCCAGTGGACGGTGACTCGGTATGAAAACTGCACGGAGGAGCTGTTTTATCGTTTCTACCGTGCAGTTCGACATGTAAACTGCCCAGAAACCGAATCTGCTGACAGATCGCAAATCGGCCGATATCGCGTTTTCGGCCCTCAGAAGCGCCGAAATCGCGTTTTCTCGCTGAGCCCAGTGGACGGTGACTCGGTATGAAAACTGCACGGAGGAGCTGTTTTATCGTTTCTACCGTGCAGTTCGACATGTAAACTGCCCAGAAACCGAATCTGCTGACAGATCGAAAATCGGCCGATATCGCGTTTTCGGCCCTCAGAAGCGCCGAAATCGCGTTTTCTCGCTGAGCCCAGTGGACGGTGACTCGGTATGAAAACTGCACGGAGGAGCTGTTTTATCGTTTCTACCGTGCAGTTCGACATGTAAACTGCCCAGAAACCGAATCTGCTGACAGATCGCAAATCGGCCGATATCGCGTTTTCGGCCCTCAGAAGCGCCGAAATCGCGTTTTCTCGCTGAGCCCAGTGGACGGTGACTCGGTATGAAAACTGCACGGAGGAGCTGTTTTATCGTTTCTACCGTGCAGTTCGACATGTAAACTGCCCAGAAACCGAATCTGCTGACAGATCGCAAATCGGCCGATATCGCGTTTTCGGCCCTCAGAAGCGCCGAAATCGCGTTTTCTCGCTGAGCCCAGTGGACGGTGACTCGGTATGAAAACTGCACGGAGGAGCTGTTTTATCGTTTCTACCGTGCAGTTCGACATGTAAACTGCCCAGAAACCGAATCTGCTGACAGATCGCAAATCGGCCGATATCGCGTTTTCGGCCCTCAGAAGCGCCGAAATCGCGTTTTCTCGCTGAGCCCAGTGGACGGTGACTCGGTATGAAAACTGCACGGAGGAGCTGTTTTATCGTTTCTACCGTGCAGTTCGACATGTAAACTGCCCAGAAACCGAATCTGCTGACAGATCGAAAATCGGCCGATATCGCGTTTTCGGCCCTCAGAAGCGCCGAAATCGCGTTTTCTCGCTGAGCCCAGTGGACGGTGACTCGGTATGAAAACTGCACGGAGGAGCTGTTTTATCGTTTCTACCGTGCAGTTCGACATGTAAACTGCCCAGAAACCGAATCTGCTGACAGATCGAAAATCGGCCGATATCGCGTTTTCGGCCCTCAGAAGCGCCGAAATCGCGTTTTCTCGCTGAGCCCAGTGGACGGTGACTCGGTATGAAAACTGCACGGAGGAGCTGTTTTATCGTTTCTACCGTGCAGTTCGACATGTAAACTGCCCAGAAACCGAATCTGCTGACAGATCGCAAATCGGCCGATATCGCGTTTTCGGCCCTCAGAAGCGCCGAAATCGCGTTTTCTCGCTGAGCCCAGTGGACGGTGACTCGGTATGAAAACTGCACGGAGGAGCTGTTTTATCGTTTCTACCGTGCAGTTCGACATGTAAACTGCCCAGAAACCGAATCTGCTGACAGATCGCAAATCGGCCGATATCGCGTTTTCGGCCCTCAGAAGCGCCGAAATCGCGTTTTCTCGCTGAGCCCAGTGGACGGTGACTCGGTATGAAAACTGCACGGAGGAGCTGTTTTATCGTTTCTACCGTGCAGTTCGACATGTAAACTGCCCAGAAACCGAATCTGCTGACAGATCGCAAATCGGCCGATATCGCGTTTTCGGCCCTCAGAAGCGCCGAAATCGCGTTTTCTCGCTGAGCCCAGTGGACGGTGACTCGGTATGAAAACTGCACGGAGGAGCTGTTTTATCGTTTCTACCGTGCAGTTCGACATGTAAACTGCCCAGAAACCGAATCTGCTGACAGATCGCAAATCGGCCGATATCGCGTTTTCGGCCCTCAGAAGCGCCGAAATCGCGTTTTCTCGCTGAGCCCAGTGGACGGTGACTCGGTATGAAAACTGCACGGAGGAGCTGTTTTATCGTTTCTACCGTGCAGTTCGACATGTAAACTGCCCAGAAACCGAATCTGCTGACAGATCGAAAATCGGCCGATATCGCGTTTTCGGCCCTCAGAAGCGCCGAAATCGCGTTTTCTCGCTGAGCCCAGTGGACGGTGACTCGGTATGAAAACTGCACGGAGGAGCTGTTTTATCGTTTCTACCGTGCAGTTCGACATGTAAACTGCCCAGAAACCGAATCTGCTGACAGATCGAAAATCGGCCGATATCGCGTTTTCGGCCCTCAGAAGCGCCGAAATCGCGTTTTCTCGCTGAGCCCAGTGGACGGTGACTCGGTATGAAAACTGCACGGAGGAGCTGTTTTATCGTTTCTACCGTGCAGTTCGACATGTAAACTGCCCAGAAACCGAATCTGCTGACAGATCGCAAATCGGCCGATATCGCGTTTTCGGCCCTCAGAAGCGCCGAAATCGCGTTTTCTCGCTGAGCCCAGTGGACGGTGACTCGGTATGAAAACTGCACGGAGGAGCTGTTTTATCGTTTCTACCGTGCAGTTCGACATGTAAACTGCCCAGAAACCGAATCTGCTGACAGATCGCAAATCGGCCGATATCGCGTTTTCGGCCCTCAGAAGCGCCGAAATCGCGTTTTCTCGCTGAGCCCAGTGGACGGTGACTCGGTATGAAAACTGCACGGAGGAGCTGTTTTATCGTTTCTACCGTGCAGTTCGACATGTAAACTGCCCAGAAACCGAATCTGCTGACAGATCGAAAATCGGCCGATATCGCGTTTTCGGCCCTCAGAAGCGCCGAAATCGCGTTTTCTCGCTGAGCCCAGTGGACGGTGACTCGGTATGAAAACTGCACGGAGGAGCTGTTTTATCGTTTCTACCGTGCAGTTCGACATGTAAACTGCCCAGAAACCGAATCTGCTGACAGATCGCAAATCGGCCGATATCGCGTTTTCGGCCCTCAGAAGCGCCGAAATCGCGTTTTCTCGCTGAGCCCAGTGGACGGTGACTCGGTATGAAAACTGCACGGAGGAGCTGTTTTATCGTTTCTACCGTGCAGTTCGACATGTAAACTGCCCAGAAACCGAATCTGCTGACAGATCGCAAATCGGCCGATATCGCGTTTTCGGCCCTCAGAAGCGCCGAAATCGCGTTTTCTCGCTGAGCCCAGTGGACGGTGACTCGGTATGAAAACTGCACGGAGGAGCTGTTTTATCGTTTCTACCGTGCAGTTCGACATGTAAACTGCCCAGAAACCGAATCTGCTGACAGATCGCAAATCGGCCGATATCGCGTTTTCGGCCCTCAGAAGCGCCGAAATCGCGTTTTCTCGCTGAGCCCAGTGGACGGTGACTCGGTATGAAAACTGCACGGAGGAGCTGTTTTATCGTTTCTACCGTGCAGTTCGACATGTAAACTGCCCAGAAACCGAATCTGCTGACAGATCGCAAATCGGCCGATATCGCGTTTTCGGCCCTCAGAAGCGCCGAAATCGCGTTTTCTCGCTGAGCCCAGTGGACGGTGACTCGGTATGAAAACTGCACGGAGGAGCTGTTTTATCGTTTCTACCGTGCAGTTCGACATGTAAACTGCCCAGAAACCGAATCTGCTGACAGATCGCAAATCGGCCGATATCGCGTTTTCGGCCCTCAGAAGCGCCGAAATCGCGTTTTCTCGCTGAGCCCAGTGGACGGTGACTCGGTATGAAAACTGCACGGAGGAGCTGTTTTATCGTTTCTACCGTGCAGTTCGACATGTAAACTGCCCAGAAACCGAATCTGCTGACAGATCGCAAATCGGCCGATATCGCGTTTTCGGCCCTCAGAAGCGCCGAAATCGCGTTTTCTCGCTGAGCCCAGTGGACGGTGACTCGGTATGAAAACTGCACGGAGGAGCTGTTTTATCGTTTCTACCGTGCAGTTCGACATGTAAACTGCCCAGAAACCGAATCTGCTGACAGATCGCAAATCGGCCGATATCGCGTTTTCGGCCCTCAGAAGCGCCGAAATCGCGTTTTCTCGCTGAGCCCAGTGGACGGTGACTCGGTATGAAAACTGCACGGAGGAGCTGTTTTATCGTTTCTACCGTGCAGTTCGACATGTAAACTGCCCAGAAACCGAATCTGCTGACAGATCGCAAATCGGCCGATATCGCGTTTTCGGCCCTCAGAAGCGCCGAAATCGCGTTTTCTCGCTGAGCCCAGTGGACGGTGACTCGGTATGAAAACTGCACGGAGGAGCTGTTTTATCGTTTCTACCGTGCAGTTCGACATGTAAACTGCCCAGAAACCGAATCTGCTGACAGATCGAAAATCGGCCGATATCGCGTTTTCGGCCCTCAGAAGCGCCGAAATCGCGTTTTCTCGCTGAGCCCAGTGGACGGTGACTCGGTATGAAAACTGCACGGAGGAGCTGTTTTATCGTTTCTACCGTGCAGTTCGACATGTAAACTGCCCAGAAACCGAATCTGCTGACAGATCGCAAATCGGCCGATATCGCGTTTTCGGCCCTCAGAAGCGCCGAAATCGCGTTTTCTCGCTGAGCCCAGTGGACGGTGACTCGGTATGAAAACTGCACGGAGGAGCTGTTTTATCGTTTCTACCGTGCAGTTCGACATGTAAACTGCCCAGAAACCGAATCTGCTGACAGATCGCAAATCGGCCGATATCGCGTTTTCGGCCCTCAGAAGCGCCGAAATCGCGTTTTCTCGCTGAGCCCAGTGGACGGTGACTCGGTATGAAAACTGCACGGAGGAGCTGTTTTATCGTTTCTACCGTGCAGTTCGACATGTAAACTGCCCAGAAACCGAATCTGCTGACAGATCGCAAATCGGCCGATATCGCGTTTTCGGCCCTCAGAAGCGCCGAAATCGCGTTTTCTCGCTGAGCCCAGTGGACGGTGACTCGGTATGAAAACTGCACGGAGGAGCTGTTTTATCGTTTCTACCGTGCAGTTCGACATGTAAACTGCCCAGAAACCGAATCTGCTGACAGATCGCAAATCGGCCGATATCGCGTTTTCGGCCCTCAGAAGCGCCGAAATCGCGTTTTCTCGCTGAGCCCAGTGGACGGTGACTCGGTATGAAAACTGCACGGAGGAGCTGTTTTATCGTTTCTACCGTGCAGTTCGACATGTAAACTGCCCAGAAACCGAATCTGCTGACAGATCGCAAATCGGCCGATATCGCGTTTTCGGCCCTCAGAAGCGCCGAAATCGCGTTTTCTCGCTGAGCCCAGTGGACGGTGACTCGGTATGAAAACTGCACGGAGGAGCTGTTTTATCGTTTCTACCGTGCAGTTCGACATGTAAACTGCCCAGAAACCGAATCTGCTGACAGATCGCAAATCGGCCGATATCGCGTTTTCGGCCCTCAGAAGCGCCGAAATCGCGTTTTCTCGCTGAGCCCAGTGGACGGTGACTCGGTATGAAAACTGCACGGAGGAGCTGTTTTATCGTTTCTACCGTGCAGTTCGACATGTAAACTGCCCAGAAACCGAATCTGCTGACAGATCGCAAATCGGCCGATATCGCGTTTTCGGCCCTCAGAAGCGCCGAAATCGCGTTTTCTCGCTGAGCCCAGTGGACGGTGACTCGGTATGAAAACTGCACGGAGGAGCTGTTTTATCGTTTCTACCGTGCAGTTCGACATGTAAACTGCCCAGAAACCGAATCTGCTGACAGATCGAAAATCGGCCGATATCGCGTTTTCGGCCCTCAGAAGCGCCGAAATCGCGTTTTCTCGCTGAGCCCAGTGGACGGTGACTCGGTATGAAAACTGCACGGAGGAGCTGTTTTATCGTTTCTACCGTGCAGTTCGACATGTAAACTGCCCAGAAACCGAATCTGCTGACAGATCGCAAATCGGCCGATATCGCGTTTTCGGCCCTCAGAAGCGCCGAAATCGCGTTTTCTCGCTGAGCCCAGTGGACGGTGACTCGGTATGAAAACTGCACGGAGGAGCTGTTTTATCGTTTCTACCGTGCAGTTCGACATGTAAACTGCCCAGAAACCGAATCTGCTGACAGATCGCAAATCGGCCGATATCGCGTTTTCGGCCCTCAGAAGCGCCGAAATCGCGTTTTCTCGCTGAGCCCAGTGGACGGTGACTCGGTATGAAAACTGCACGGAGGAGCTGTTTTATCGTTTCTACCGTGCAGTTCGACATGTAAACTGCCCAGAAACCGAATCTGCTGACAGATCGAAAATCGGCCGATATCGCGTTTTCGGCCCTCAGAAGCGCCGAAATCGCGTTTTCTCGCTGAGCCCAGTGGACGGTGACTCGGTATGAAAACTGCACGGAGGAGCTGTTTTATCGTTTCTACCGTGCAGTTCGACATGTAAACTGCCCAGAAACCGAATCTGCTGACAGATCGCAAATCGGCCGATATCGCGTTTTCGGCCCTCAGAAGCGCCGAAATCGCGTTTTCTCGCTGAGCCCAGTGGACGGTGACTCGGTATGAAAACTGCACGGAGGAGCTGTTTTATCGTTTCTACCGTGCAGTTCGACATGTAAACTGCCCAGAAACCGAATCTGCTGACAGATCGCAAATCGGCCGATATCGCGTTTTCGGCCCTCAGAAGCGCCGAAATCGCGTTTTCTCGCTGAGCCCAGTGGACGGTGACTCGGTATGAAAACTGCACGGAGGAGCTGTTTTATCGTTTCTACCGTGCAGTTCGACATGTAAACTGCCCAGAAACCGAATCTGCTGACAGATCGAAAATCGGCCGATATCGCGTTTTCGGCCCTCAGAAGCGCCGAAATCGCGTTTTCTCGCTGAGCCCAGTGGACGGTGACTCGGTATGAAAACTGCACGGAGGAGCTGTTTTATCGTTTCTACCGTGCAGTTCGACATGTAAACTGCCCAGAAACCGAATCTGCTGACAGATCGCAAATCGGCCGATATCGCGTTTTCGGCCCTCAGAAGCGCCGAAATCGCGTTTTCTCGCTGAGCCCAGTGGACGGTGACTCGGTATGAAAACTGCACGGAGGAGCTGTTTTATCGTTTCTACCGTGCAGTTCGACATGTAAACTGCCCAGAAACCGAATCTGCTGACAGATCGCAAATCGGCCGATATCGCGTTTTCGGCCCTCAGAAGCGCCGAAATCGCGTTTTCTCGCTGAGCCCAGTGGACGGTGACTCGGTATGAAAACTGCACGGAGGAGCTGTTTTATCGTTTCTACCGTGCAGTTCGACATGTAAACTGCCCAGAAACCGAATCTGCTGACAGATCGCAAATCGGCCGATATCGCGTTTTCGGCCCTCAGAAGCGCCGAAATCGCGTTTTCTCGCTGAGCCCAGTGGACGGTGACTCGGTATGAAAACTGCACGGAGGAGCTGTTTTATCGTTTCTACCGTGCAGTTCGACATGTAAACTGCCCAGAAACCGAATCTGCTGACAGATCGCAAATCGGCCGATATCGCGTTTTCGGCCCTCAGAAGCGCCGAAATCGCGTTTTCTCGCTGAGCCCAGTGGACGGTGACTCGGTATGAAAACTGCACGGAGGAGCTGTTTTATCGTTTCTACCGTGCAGTTCGACATGTAAACTGCCCAGAAACCGAATCTGCTGACAGATCGCAAATCGGCCGATATCGCGTTTTCGGCCCTCAGAAGCGCCGAAATCGCGTTTTCTCGCTGAGCCCAGTGGACGGTGACTCGGTATGAAAACTGCACGGAGGAGCTGTTTTATCGTTTCTACCGTGCAGTTCGACATGTAAACTGCCCAGAAACCGAATCTGCTGACAGATCGCAAATCGGCCGATATCGCGTTTTCGGCCCTCAGAAGCGCCGAAATCGCGTTTTCTCGCTGAGCCCAGTGGACGGTGACTCGGTATGAAAACTGCACGGAGGAGCTGTTTTATCGTTTCTACCGTGCAGTTCGACATGTAAACTGCCCAGAAACCGAATCTGCTGACAGATCGCAAATCGGCCGATATCGCGTTTTCGGCCCTCAGAAGCGCCGAAATCGCGTTTTCTCGCTGAGCCCAGTGGACGGTGACTCGGTATGAAAACTGCACGGAGGAGCTGTTTTATCGTTTCTACCGTGCAGTTCGACATGTAAACTGCCCAGAAACCGAATCTGCTGACAGATCGCAAATCGGCCGATATCGCGTTTTCGGCCCTCAGAAGCGCCGAAATCGCGTTTTCTCGCTGAGCCCAGTGGACGGTGACTCGGTATGAAAACTGCACGGAGGAGCTGTTTTATCGTTTCTACCGTGCAGTTCGACATGTAAACTGCCCAGAAACCGAATCTGCTGACAGATCGCAAATCGGCCGATATCGCGTTTTCGGCCCTCAGAAGCGCCGAAATCGCGTTTTCTCGCTGAGCCCAGTGGACGGTGACTCGGTATGAAAACTGCACGGAGGAGCTGTTTTATCGTTTCTACCGTGCAGTTCGACATGTAAACTGCCCAGAAACCGAATCTGCTGACAGATCGCAAATCGGCCGATATCGCGTTTTCGGCCCTCAGAAGCGCCGAAATCGCGTTTTCTCGCTGAGCCCAGTGGACGGTGACTCGGTATGAAAACTGCACGGAGGAGCTGTTTTATCGTTTCTACCGTGCAGTTCGACATGTAAACTGCCCAGAAACCGAATCTGCTGACAGATCGCAAATCGGCCGATATCGCGTTTTCGGCCCTCAGAAGCGCCGAAATCGCGTTTTCTCGCTGAGCCCAGTGGACGGTGACTCGGTATGAAAACTGCACGGAGGAGCTGTTTTATCGTTTCTACCGTGCAGTTCGACATGTAAACTGCCCAGAAACCGAATCTGCTGACAGATCGCAAATCGGCCGATATCGCGTTTTCGGCCCTCAGAAGCGCCGAAATCGCGTTTTCTCGCTGAGCCCAGTGGACGGTGACTCGGTATGAAAACTGCACGGAGGAGCTGTTTTATCGTTTCTACCGTGCAGTTCGACATGTAAACTGCCCAGAAACCGAATCTGCTGACAGATCGCAAATCGGCCGATATCGCGTTTTCGGCCCTCAGAAGCGCCGAAATCGCGTTTTCTCGCTGAGCCCAGTGGACGGTGACTCGGTATGAAAACTGCACGGAGGAGCTGTTTTATCGTTTCTACCGTGCAGTTCGACATGTAAACTGCCCAGAAACCGAATCTGCTGACAGATCGAAAATCGGCCGATATCGCGTTTTCGGCCCTCAGAAGCGCCGAAATCGCGTTTTCTCGCTGAGCCCAGTGGACGGTGACTCGGTATGAAAACTGCACGGAGGAGCTGTTTTATCGTTTCTACCGTGCAGTTCGACATGTAAACTGCCCAGAAACCGAATCTGCTGACAGATCGCAAATCGGCCGATATCGCGTTTTCGGCCCTCAGAAGCGCCGAAATCGCGTTTTCTCGCTGAGCCCAGTGGACGGTGACTCGGTATGAAAACTGCACGGAGGAGCTGTTTTATCGTTTCTACCGTGCAGTTCGACATGTAAACTGCCCAGAAACCGAATCTGCTGACAGATCGCAAATCGGCCGATATCGCGTTTTCGGCCCTCAGAAGCGCCGAAATCGCGTTTTCTCGCTGAGCCCAGTGGACGGTGACTCGGTATGAAAACTGCACGGAGGA
Source organism: Cryptocheilus praepositus (assembly GCA_033815515.1). Lineage (NCBI taxonomy): Eukaryota > Metazoa > Arthropoda > Insecta > Hymenoptera > Pompilidae > Cryptocheilus > Cryptocheilus praepositus. Next base: position 107,282 of record JAWWQZ010000102.1, read on the forward strand.
GCTGTTTTATCGTTTCTACCGTGCAGTTCGACATGTAAACTGCCCAGAAACCGAATCTGCTGACAGATCGAAAATCGGCCGATATCGCGTTTTCGGCCCTCAGAAGCGCCGAAATCGCGTTTTCTCGCTGAGCCCAGTGGACGGTGACTCGGTATGAAAACTGCACGGAGGAGCTGTTTTATCGTTTCTACCGTGCAGTTCGACATGTAAACTGCCCAGAAACCGAATCTGCTGACAGATCGCAAATCGGCCGATATCGCGTTTTCGGCCCTCAGAAGCGCCGAAATCGCGTTTTCTCGCTGAGCCCAGTGGACGGTGACTCGGTATGAAAACTGCACGGAGGAGCTGTTTTATCGTTTCTACCGTGCAGTTCGACATGTAAACTGCCCAGAAACCGAATCTGCTGACAGATCGCAAATCGGCCGATATCGCGTTTTCGGCCCTCAGAAGCGCCGAAATCGCGTTTTCTCGCTGAGCCCAGTGGACGGTGACTCGGTATGAAAACTGCACGGAGGAGCTGTTTTATCGTTTCTACCGTGCAGTTCGACATGTAAACTGCCCAGAAACCGAATCTGCTGACAGATCGCAAATCGGCCGATATCGCGTTTTCGGCCCTCAGAAGCGCCGAAATCGCGTTTTCTCGCTGAGCCCAGTGGACGGTGACTCGGTATGAAAACTGCACGGAGGAGCTGTTTTATCGTTTCTACCGTGCAGTTCGACATGTAAACTGCCCAGAAACCGAATCTGCTGACAGATCGCAAATCGGCCGATATCGCGTTTTCGGCCCTCAGAAGCGCCGAAATCGCGTTTTCTCGCTGAGCCCAGTGGACGGTGACTCGGTATGAAAACTGCACGGAGGAGCTGTTTTATCGTTTCTACCGTGCAGTTCGACATGTAAACTGCCCAGAAACCGAATCTGCTGACAGATCGCAAATCGGCCGATATCGCGTTTTCGGCCCTCAGAAGCGCCGAAATCGCGTTTTCTCGCTGAGCCCAGTGGACGGTGACTCGGTATGAAAACTGCACGGAGGAGCTGTTTTATCGTTTCTACCGTGCAGTTCGACATGTAAACTGCCCAGAAACCGAATCTGCTGACAGATCGCAAATCGGCCGATATCGCGTTTTCGGCCCTCAGAAGCGCCGAAATCGCGTTTTCTCGCTGAGCCCAGTGGACGGTGACTCGGTATGAAAACTGCACGGAGGAGCTGTTTTATCGTTTCTACCGTGCAGTTCGACATGTAAACTGCCCAGAAACCGAATCTGCTGACAGATCGCAAATCGGCCGATATCGCGTTTTCGGCCCTCAGAAGCGCCGAAATCGCGTTTTCTCGCTGAGCCCAGTGGACGGTGACTCGGTATGAAAACTGCACGGAGGAGCTGTTTTATCGTTTCTACCGTGCAGTTCGACATGTAAACTGCCCAGAAACCGAATCTGCTGACAGATCGCAAATCGGCCGATATCGCGTTTTCGGCCCTCAGAAGCGCCGAAATCGCGTTTTCTCGCTGAGCCCAGTGGACGGTGACTCGGTATGAAAACTGCACGGAGGAGCTGTTTTATCGTTTCTACCGTGCAGTTCGACATGTAAACTGCCCAGAAACCGAATCTGCTGACAGATCGCAAATCGGCCGATATCGCGTTTTCGGCCCTCAGAAGCGCCGAAATCGCGTTTTCTCGCTGAGCCCAGTGGACGGTGACTCGGTATGAAAACTGCACGGAGGAGCTGTTTTATCGTTTCTACCGTGCAGTTCGACATGTAAACTGCCCAGAAACCGAATCTGCTGACAGATCGCAAATCGGCCGATATCGCGTTTTCGGCCCTCAGAAGCGCCGAAATCGCGTTTTCTCGCTGAGCCCAGTGGACGGTGACTCGGTATGAAAACTGCACGGAGGAGCTGTTTTATCGTTTCTACCGTGCAGTTCGACATGTAAACTGCCCAGAAACCGAATCTGCTGACAGATCGCAAATCGGCCGATATCGCGTTTTCGGCCCTCAGAAGCGCCGAAATCGCGTTTTCTCGCTGAGCCCAGTGGACGGTGACTCGGTATGAAAACTGCACGGAGGAGCTGTTTTATCGTTTCTACCGTGCAGTTCGACATGTAAACTGCCCAGAAACCGAATCTGCTGACAGATCGAAAATCGGCCGATATCGCGTTTTCGGCCCTCAGAAGCGCCGAAATCGCGTTTTCTCGCTGAGCCCAGTGGACGGTGACTCGGTATGAAAACTGCACGGAGGAGCTGTTTTATCGTTTCTACCGTGCAGTTCGACATGTAAACTGCCCAGAAACCGAATCTGCTGACAGATCGAAAATCGGCCGATATCGCGTTTTCGGCCCTCAGAAGCGCCGAAATCGCGTTTTCTCGCTGAGCCCAGTGGACGGTGACTCGGTATGAAAACTGCACGGAGGAGCTGTTTTATCGTTTCTACCGTGCAGTTCGACATGTAAACTGCCCAGAAACCGAATCTGCTGACAGATCGCAAATCGGCCGATATCGCGTTTTCGGCCCTCAGAAGCGCCGAAATCGCGTTTTCTCGCTGAGCCCAGTGGACGGTGACTCGGTATGAAAACTGCACGGAGGAGCTGTTTTATCGTTTCTACCGTGCAGTTCGACATGTAAACTGCCCAGAAACCGAATCTGCTGACAGATCGCAAATCGGCCGATATCGCGTTTTCGGCCCTCAGAAGCGCCGAAATCGCGTTTTCTCGCTGAGCCCAGTGGACGGTGACTCGGTATGAAAACTGCACGGAGGAGCTGTTTTATCGTTTCTACCGTGCAGTTCGACATGTAAACTGCCCAGAAACCGAATCTGCTGACAGATCGCAAATCGGCCGATATCGCGTTTTCGGCCCTCAGAAGCGCCGAAATCGCGTTTTCTCGCTGAGCCCAGTGGACGGTGACTCGGTATGAAAACTGCACGGAGGAGCTGTTTTATCGTTTCTACCGTGCAGTTCGACATGTAAACTGCCCAGAAACCGAATCTGCTGACAGATCGCAAATCGGCCGATATCGCGTTTTCGGCCCTCAGAAGCGCCGAAATCGCGTTTTCTCGCTGAGCCCAGTGGACGGTGACTCGGTATGAAAACTGCACGGAGGAGCTGTTTTATCGTTTCTACCGTGCAGTTCGACATGTAAACTGCCCAGAAACCGAATCTGCTGACAGATCGCAAATCGGCCGATATCGCGTTTTCGGCCCTCAGAAGCGCCGAAATCGCGTTTTCTCGCTGAGCCCAGTGGACGGTGACTCGGTATGAAAACTGCACGGAGGAGCTGTTTTATCGTTTCTACCGTGCAGTTCGACATGTAAACTGCCCAGAAACCGAATCTGCTGACAGATCGAAATCGGCCGATATCGCGTTTTCGGCCCTCAGAAGCGCCGAAATCGCGTTTTCTCGCTGAGCCCAGTGGACGGTGACTCGGTATGAAAACTGCACGGAGGAGCTGTTTTATCGTTTCTACCGTGCAGTTCGACATGTAAACTGCCCAGAAACCGAATCTGCTGACAGATCGCAAATCGGCCGATATCGCGTTTTCGGCCCTCAGAAGCGCCGAAATCGCGTTTTCTCGCTGAGCCCAGTGGACGGTGACTCGGTATGAAAACTGCACGGAGGAGCTGTTTTATCGTTTCTACCGTGCAGTTCGACATGTAAACTGCCCAGAAACCGAATCTGCTGACAGATCGCAAATCGGCCGATATCGCGTTTTCGGCCCTCAGAAGCGCCGAAATCGCGTTTTCTCGCTGAGCCCAGTGGACGGTGACTCGGTATGAAAACTGCACGGAGGAGCTGTTTTATCGTTTCTACCGTGCAGTTCGACATGTAAACTGCCCAGAAACCGAATCTGCTGACAGATCGCAAATCGGCCGATATCGCGTTTTCGGCCCTCAGAAGCGCCGAAATCGCGTTTTCTCGCTGAGCCCAGTGGACGGTGACTCGGTATGAAAACTGCACGGAGGAGCTGTTTTATCGTTTCTACCGTGCAGTTCGACATGTAAACTGCCCAGAAACCGAATCTGCTGACAGATCGCAAATCGGCCGATATCGCGTTTTCGGCCCTCAGAAGCGCCGAAATCGCGTTTTCTCGCTGAGCCCAGTGGACGGTGACTCGGTATGAAAACTGCACGGAGGAGCTGTTTTATCGTTTCTACCGTGCAGTTCGACATGTAAACTGCCCAGAAACCGAATCTGCTGACAGATCGCAAATCGGCCGATATCGCGTTTTCGGCCCTCAGAAGCGCCGAAATCGCGTTTTCTCGCTGAGCCCAGTGGACGGTGACTCGGTATGAAAACTGCACGGAGGAGCTGTTTTATCGTTTCTACCGTGCAGTTCGACATGTAAACTGCCCAGAAACCGAATCTGCTGACAGATCGAAAATCGGCCGATATCGCGTTTTCGGCCCTCAGAAGCGCCGAAATCGCGTTTTCTCGCTGAGCCCAGTGGACGGTGACTCGGTATGAAAACTGCACGGAGGAGCTGTTTTATCGTTTCTACCGTGCAGTTCGACATGTAAACTGCCCAGAAACCGAATCTGCTGACAGATCGAAAATCGGCCGATATCGCGTTTTCGGCCCTCAGAAGCGCCGAAATCGCGTTTTCTCGCTGAGCCCAGTGGACGGTGACTCGGTATGAAAACTGCACGGAGGAGCTGTTTTATCGTTTCTACCGTGCAGTTCGACATGTAAACTGCCCAGAAACCGAATCTGCTGACAGATCGCAAATCGCCGATATCGCGTTTTCGGCCCTCAGAAGCGCCGAAATCGCGTTTTCTCGCTGAGCCCAGTGGACGGTGACTCGGTATGAAAACTGCACGGAGGAGCTGTTTTATCGTTTCTACCGTGCAGTTCGACATGTAAACTGCCCAGAAACCGAATCTGCTGACAGATCGAAAATCGGCCGATATCGCGTTTTCGGCCCTCAGAAGCGCCGAAATCGCGTTTTCTCGCTGAGCCCAGTGGACGGTGACTCGGTATGAAAACTGCACGGAGGAGCTGTTTTATCGTTTCTACCGTGCAGTTCGACATGTAAACTGCCCAGAAACCGAATCTGCTGACAGATCGCAAATCGGCCGATATCGCGTTTTCGGCCCTCAGAAGCGCCGAAATCGCGTTTTCTCGCTGAGCCCAGTGGACGGTGACTCGGTATGAAAACTGCACGGAGGAGCTGTTTTATCGTTTCTACCGTGCAGTTCGACATGTAAACTGCCCAGAAACCGAATCTGCTGACAGATCGAAAATCGGCCGATATCGCGTTTTCGGCCCTCAGAAGCGCCGAAATCGCGTTTTCTCGCTGAGCCCAGTGGACGGTGACTCGGTATGAAAACTGCACGGAGGAGCTGTTTTATCGTTTCTACCGTGCAGTTCGACATGTAAACTGCCCAGAAACCGAATCTGCTGACAGATCGCAAATCGGCCGATATCGCGTTTTCGGCCCTCAGAAGCGCCGAAATCGCGTTTTCTCGCTGAGCCCAGTGGACGGTGACTCGGTATGAAAACTGCACGGAGGAGCTGTTTTATCGTTTCTACCGTGCAGTTCGACATGTAAACTGCCCAGAAACCGAATCTGCTGACAGATCGCAAATCGGCCGATATCGCGTTTTCGGCCCTCAGAAGCGCCGAAATCGCGTTTTCTCGCTGAGCCCAGTGGACGGTGACTCGGTATGAAAACTGCACGGAGGAGCTGTTTTATCGTTTCTACCGTGCAGTTCGACATGTAAACTGCCCAGAAACCGAATCTGCTGACAGATCGCAAATCGGCCGATATCGCGTTTTCGGCCCTCAGAAGCGCCGAAATCGCGTTTTCTCGCTGAGCCCAGTGGACGGTGACTCGGTATGAAAACTGCACGGAGGAGCTGTTTTATCGTTTCTACCGTGCAGTTCGACATGTAAACTGCCCAGAAACCGAATCTGCTGACAGATCGCAAATCGGCCGATATCGCGTTTTCGGCCCTCAGAAGCGCCGAAATCGCGTTTTCTCGCTGAGCCCAGTGGACGGTGACTCGGTATGAAAACTGCACGGAGGAGCTGTTTTATCGTTTCTACCGTGCAGTTCGACATGTAAACTGCCCAGAAACCGAATCTGCTGACAGATCGAAAATCGGCCGATATCGCGTTTTCGGCCCTCAGAAGCGCCGAAATCGCGTTTTCTCGCTGAGCCCAGTGGACGGTGACTCGGTATGAAAACTGCACGGAGGAGCTGTTTTATCGTTTCTACCGTGCAGTTCGACATGTAAACTGCCCAGAAACCGAATCTGCTGACAGATCGCAAATCGGCCGATATCGCGTTTTCGGCCCTCAGAAGCGCCGAAATCGCGTTTTCTCGCTGAGCCCAGTGGACGGTGACTCGGTATGAAAACTGCACGGAGGAGCTGTTTTATCGTTTCTACCGTGCAGTTCGACATGTAAACTGCCCAGAAACCGAATCTGCTGACAGATCGCAAATCGGCCGATATCGCGTTTTCGGCCCTCAGAAGCGCCGAAATCGCGTTTTCTCGCTGAGCCCAGTGGACGGTGACTCGGTATGAAAACTGCACGGAGGAGCTGTTTTATCGTTTCTACCGTGCAGTTCGACATGTAAACTGCCCAGAAACCGAATCTGCTGACAGATCGCAAATCGGCCGATATCGCGTTTTCGGCCCTCAGAAGCGCCGAAATCGCGTTTTCTCGCTGAGCCCAGTGGACGGTGACTCGGTATGAAAACTGCACGGAGGAGCTGTTTTATCGTTTCTACCGTGCAGTTCGACATGTAAACTGCCCAGAAACCGAATCTGCTGACAGATCGCAAATCGGCCGATATCGCGTTTTCGGCCCTCAGAAGCGCCGAAATCGCGTTTTCTCGCTGAGCCCAGTGGACGGTGACTCGGTATGAAAACTGCACGGAGGAGCTGTTTTATCGTTTCTACCGTGCAGTTCGACATGTAAACTGCCCAGAAACCGAATCTGCTGACAGATCGAAAATCGGCCGATATCGCGTTTTCGGCCCTCAGAAGCGCCGAAATCGCGTTTTCTCGCTGAGCCCAGTGGACGGTGACTCGGTATGAAAACTGCACGGAGGAGCTGTTTTATCGTTTCTACCGTGCAGTTCGACATGTAAACTGCCCAGAAACCGAATCTGCTGACAGATCGCAAATCGGCCGATATCGCGTTTTCGGCCCTCAGAAGCGCCGAAATCGCGTTTTCTCGCTGAGCCCAGTGGACGGTGACTCGGTATGAAAACTGCACGGAGGAGCTGTTTTATCGTTTCTACCGTGCAGTTCGACATGTAAACTGCCCAGAAACCGAATCTGCTGACAGATCGAAAATCGGCCGATATCGCGTTTTCGGCCCTCAGAAGCGCCGAAATCGCGTTTTCTCGCTGAGCCCAGTGGACGGTGACTCGGTATGAAAACTGCACGGAGGAGCTGTTTTATCGTTTCTACCGTGCAGTTCGACATGTAAACTGCCCAGAAACCGAATCTGCTGACAGATCGCAAATCGGCCGATATCGCGTTTTCGGCCCTCAGAAGCGCCGAAATCGCGTTTTCTCGCTGAGCCCAGTGGACGGTGACTCGGTATGAAAACTGCACGGAGGAGCTGTTTTATCGTTTCTACCGTGCAGTTCGACATGTAAACTGCCCAGAAACCGAATCTGCTGACAGATCGAAAATCGGCCGATATCGCGTTTTCGGCCCTCAGAAGCGCCGAAATCGCGTTTTCTCGCTGAGCCCAGTGGACGGTGACTCGGTATGAAAACTGCACGGAGGAGCTGTTTTATCGTTTCTACCGTGCAGTTCGACATGTAAACTGCCCAGAAACCGAATCTGCTGACAGATCGCAAATCGGCCGATATCGCGTTTTCGGCCCTCAGAAGCGCCGAAATCGCGTTTTCTCGCTGAGCCCAGTGGACGGTGACTCGGTATGAAAACTGCACGGAGGAGCTGTTTTATCGTTTCTACCGTGCAGTTCGACATGTAAACTGCCCAGAAACCGAATCTGCTGACAGATCGCAAATCGGCCGATATCGCGTTTTCGGCCCTCAGAAGCGCCGAAATCGCGTTTTCTCGCTGAGCCCAGTGGACGGTGACTCGGTATGAAAACTGCACGGAGGAGCTGTTTTATCGTTTCTACCGTGCAGTTCGACATGTAAACTGCCCAGAAACCGAATCTGCTGACAGATCGAAAATCGGCCGATATCGCGTTTTCGGCCCTCAGAAGCGCCGAAATCGCGTTTTCTCGCTGAGCCCAGTGGACGGTGACTCGGTATGAAAACTGCACGGAGGAGCTGTTTTATCGTTTCTACCGTGCAGTTCGACATGTAAACTGCCCAGAAACCGAATCTGCTGACAGATCGCAAATCGGCCGATATCGCGTTTTCGGCCCTCAGAAGCGCCGAAATCGCGTTTTCTCGCTGAGCCCAGTGGACGGTGACTCGTATGAAAACTGCACGGAGGAGCTGTTTTATCGTTTCTACCGTGCAGTTCGACATGTAAACTGCCCAGAAACCGAATCTGCTGACAGATCGAAAATCGGCCGATATCGCGTTTTCGGCCCTCAGAAGCGCCGAAATCGCGTTTTCTCGCTGAGCCCAGTGGACGGTGACTCGGTATGAAAACTGCACGGAGGAGCTGTTTTATCGTTTCTACCGTGCAGTTCGACATGTAAACTGCCCAGAAACCGAATCTGCTGACAGATCGCAAATCGGCCGATATCGCGTTTTCGGCCCTCAGAAGCGCCGAAATCGCGTTTTCTCGCTGAGCCCAGTGGACGGTGACTCGGTATGAAAACTGCACGGAGGAGCTGTTTTATCGTTTCTACCGTGCAGTTCGACATGTAAACTGCCCAGAAACCGAATCTGCTGACAGATCGAAAATCGGCCGATATCGCGTTTTCGGCCCTCAGAAGCGCCGAAATCGCGTTTTCTCGCTGAGCCCAGTGGACGGTGACTCGGTATGAAAACTGCACGGAGGAGCTGTTTTATCGTTTCTACCGTGCAGTTCGACATGTAAACTGCCCAGAAACCGAATCTGCTGACAGATCGCAAATCGGCCGATATCGCGTTTTCGGCCCTCAGAAGCGCCGAAATCGCGTTTTCTCGCTGAGCCCAGTGGACGGTGACTCGGTATGAAAACTGCACGGAGGAGCTGTTTTATCGTTTCTACCGTGCAGTTCGACATGTAAACTGCCCAGAAACCGAATCTGCTGACAGATCGCAAATCGGCCGATATCGCGTTTTCGGCCCTCAGAAGCGCCGAAATCGCGTTTTCTCGCTGAGCCCAGTGGACGGTGACTCGGTATGAAAACTGCACGGAGGAGCTGTTTTATCGTTTCTACCGTGCAGTTCGACATGTAAACTGCCCAGAAACCGAATCTGCTGACAGATCGCAAATCGGCCGATATCGCGTTTTCGGCCCTCAGAAGCGCCGAAATCGCGTTTTCTCGCTGAGCCCAGTGGACGGTGACTCGGTATGAAAACTGCACGGAGGAGCTGTTTTATCGTTTCTACCGTGCAGTTCGACATGTAAACTGCCCAGAAACCGAATCTGCTGACAGATCGAAAATCGGCCGATATCGCGTTTTCGGCCCTCAGAAGCGCCGAAATCGCGTTTTCTCGCTGAGCCCAGTGGACGGTGACTCGGTATGAAAACTGCACGGAGGAGCTGTTTTATCGTTTCTACCGTGCAGTTCGACATGTAAACTGCCCAGAAACCGAATCTGCTGACAGATCGCAAATCGGCCGATATCGCGTTTTCGGCCCTCAGAAGCGCCGAAATCGCGTTTTCTCGCTGAGCCCAGTGGACGGTGACTCGGTATGAAAACTGCACGGAGGAGCTGTTTTATCGTTTCTACCGTGCAGTTCGACATGTAAACTGCCCAGAAACCGAATCTGCTGACAGATCGCAAATCGGCCGATATCGCGTTTTCGGCCCTCAGAAGCGCCGAAATCGCGTTTTCTCGCTGAGCCCAGTGGACGGTGACTCGGTATGAAAACTGCACGGAGGAGCTGTTTTATCGTTTCTACCGTGCAGTTCGACATGTAAACTGCCCAGAAACCGAATCTGCTGACAGATCGCAAATCGGCCGATATCGCGTTTTCGGCCCTCAGAAGCGCCGAAATCGCGTTTTCTCGCTGAGCCCAGTGGACGGTGACTCGGTATGAAAACTGCACGGAGGAGCTGTTTTATCGTTTCTACCGTGCAGTTCGACATGTAAACTGCCCAGAAACCGAATCTGCTGACAGATCGAAAATCGGCCGATATCGCGTTTTCGGCCCTCAGAAGCGCCGAAATCGCGTTTTCTCGCTGAGCCCAGTGGACGGTGACTCGGTATGAAAACTGCACGGAGGAGCTGTTTTATCGTTTCTACTCGACATGTAAACTGCCCAGAAACCGAATCTGCTGACAGATCGCAAATCGGCCGATATCGCGTTTTCGGCCCTCAGAAGCGCCGAAATCGCGTTTTCTCGCTGAGCCCAGTGGACGGTGACTCGGTATGAAAACTGCACGGAGGAGCTGTTTTATCGTTTCTACCGTGCAGTTCGACATGTAAACTGCCCAGAAACCGAATCTGCTGACAGATCGCAAATCGGCCGATATCGCGTTTTCGGCCCTCAGAAGCGCCGAAATCGCGTTTTCTCGCTGAGCCCAGTGGACGGTGACTCGGTATGAAAACTGCACGGAGGAGCTGTTTTATCGTTTCTACCGTGCAGTTCGACATGTAAACTGCCCAGAAACCGAATCTGCTGACAGATCGCAAATCGGCCGATATCGCGTTTTCGGCCCTCAGAAGCGCCGAAATCGCGTTTTCTCGCTGAGCCCAGTGGACGGTGACTCGGTATGAAAACTGCACGGAGGAGCTGTTTTATCGTTTCTACCGTGCAGTTCGACATGTAAACTGCCCAGAAACCGAATCTGCTGACAGATCGCAAATCGGCCGATATCGCGTTTTCGGCCCTCAGAAGCGCCGAAATCGCGTTTTCTCGCTGAGCCCAGTGGACGGTGACTCGGTATGAAAACTGCACGGAGGAGCTGTTTTATCGTTTCTACCGTGCAGTTCGACATGTAAACTGCCCAGAAACCGAATCTGCTGACAGATCGAAAATCGGCCGATATCGCGTTTTCGGCCCTCAGAAGCGCCGAAATCGCGTTTTCTCGCTGAGCCCAGTGGACGGTGACTCGGTATGAAAACTGCACGGAGGAGCTGTTTTATCGTTTCTACCGTGCAGTTCGACATGTAAACTGCCCAGAAACCGAATCTGCTGACAGATCGAAAATCGGCCGATATCGCGTTTTCGGCCCTCAGAAGCGCCGAAATCGCGTTTTCTCGCTGAGCCCAGTGGACGGTGACTCGGTATGAAAACTGCACGGAGGAGCTGTTTTATCGTTTCTACCGTGCAGTTCGACATGTAAACTGCCCAGAAACCGAATCTGCTGACAGATCGCAAATCGGCCGATATCGCGTTTTCGGCCCTCAGAAGCGCCGAAATCGCGTTTTCTCGCTGAGCCCAGTGGACGGTGACTCGGTATGAAAACTGCACGGAGGAGCTGTTTTATCGTTTCTACCGTGCAGTTCGACATGTAAACTGCCCAGAAACCGAATCTGCTGACAGATCGCAAATCGGCCGATATCGCGTTTTCGGCCCTCAGAAGCGCCGAAATCGCGTTTTCTCGCTGAGCCCAGTGGACGGTGACTCGGTATGAAAACTGCACGGAGGAGCTGTTTTATCGTTTCTACCGTGCAGTTCGACATGTAAACTGCCCAGAAACCGAATCTGCTGACAGATCGCAAATCGGCCGATATCGCGTTTTCGGCCCTCAGAAGCGCCGAAATCGCGTTTTCTCGCTGAGCCCAGTGGACGGTGACTCGGTATGAAAACTGCACGGAGGAGCTGTTTTATCGTTTCTACCGTGCAGTTCGACATGTAAACTGCCCAGAAACCGAATCTGCTGACAGATCGAAAATCGGCCGATATCGCGTTTTCGGCCCTCAGAAGCGCCGAAATCGCGTTTTCTCGCTGAGCCCAGTGGACGGTGACTCGGTATGAAAACTGCACGGAGGAGCTGTTTTATCGTTTCTACCGTGCAGTTCGACATGTAAACTGCCCAGAAACCGAATCTGCTGACAGATCGCAAATCGGCCGATATCGCGTTTTCGGCCCTCAGAAGCGCCGAAATCGCGTTTTCTCGCTGAGCCCAGTGGACGGTGACTCGGTATGAAAACTGCACGGAGGAGCTGTTTTATCGTTTCTACCGTGCAGTTCGACATGTAAACTGCCCAGAAACCGAATCTGCTGACAGATCGCAAATCGGCCGATATCGCGTTTTCGGCCCTCAGAAGCGCCGAAATCGCGTTTTCTCGCTGAGCCCAGTGGACGGTGACTCGGTATGAAAACTGCACGGAGGAGCTGTTTTATCGTTTCTACCGTGCAGTTCGACATGTAAACTGCCCAGAAACCGAATCTGCTGACAGATCGCAAATCGGCCGATATCGCGTTTTCGGCCCTCAGAAGCGCCGAAATCGCGTTTTCTCGCTGAGCCCAGTGGACGGTGACTCGGTATGAAAACTGCACGGAGGAGCTGTTTTATCGTTTCTACCGTGCAGTTCGACATGTAAACTGCCCAGAAACCGAATCTGCTGACAGATCGCAAATCGGCCGATATCGCGTTTTCGGCCCTCAGAAGCGCCGAAATCGCGTTTTCTCGCTGAGCCCAGTGGACGGTGACTCGGTATGAAAACTGCACGGAGGAGCTGTTTTATCGTTTCTACCGTGCAGTTCGACATGTAAACTGCCCAGAAACCGAATCTGCTGACAGATCGCAAATCGGCCGATATCGCGTTTTCGGCCCTCAGAAGCGCCGAAATCGCGTTTTCTCGCTGAGCCCAGTGGACGGTGACTCGGTATGAAAACTGCACGGAGGAGCTGTTTTATCGTTTCTACCGTGCAGTTCGACATGTAAACTGCCCAGAAACCGAATCTGCTGACAGATCGCAAATCGGCCGATATCGCGTTTTCGGCCCTCAGAAGCGCCGAAATCGCGTTTTCTCGCTGAGCCCAGTGGACGGTGACTCGGTATGAAAACTGCACGGAGGAGCTGTTTTATCGTTTCTACCGTGCAGTTCGACATGTAAACTGCCCAGAAACCGAATCTGCTGACAGATCGCAAATCGGCCGATATCGCGTTTTCGGCCCTCAGAAGCGCCGAAATCGCGTTTTCTCGCTGAGCCCAGTGGACGGTGACTCGGTATGAAAACTGCACGGAGGAGCTGTTTTATCGTTTCTACCGTGCAGTTCGACATGTAAACTGCCCAGAAACCGAATCTGCTGACAGATCGCAAATCGGCCGATATCGCGTTTTCGGCCCTCAGAAGCGCCGAAATCGCGTTTTCTCGCTGAGCCCAGTGGACGGTGACTCGGTATGAAAACTGCACGGAGGAGCTGTTTTATCGTTTCTACCGTGCAGTTCGACATGTAAACTGCCCAGAAACCGAATCTGCTGACAGATCGCAAATCGGCCGATATCGCGTTTTCGGCCCTCAGAAGCGCCGAAATCGCGTTTTCTCGCTGAGCCCAGTGGACGGTGACTCGGTATGAAAACTGCACGGAGGAGCTGTTTTATCGTTTCTACCGTGCAGTTCGACATGTAAACTGCCCAGAAACCGAATCTGCTGACAGATCGAAAATCGGCCGATATCGCGTTTTCGGCCCTCAGAAGCGCCGAAATCGCGTTTTCTCGCTGAGCCCAGTGGACGGTGACTCGGTATGAAAACTGCACGGAGGAGCTGTTTTATCGTTTCTACCGTGCAGTTCGACATGTAAACTGCCCAGAAACCGAATCTGCTGACAGATCGAAAATCGGCCGATATCGCGTTTTCGGCCCTCAGAAGCGCCGAAATCGCGTTTTCTCGCTGAGCCCAGTGGACGGTGACTCGGTATGAAAACTGCACGGAGGAGCTGTTTTATCGTTTCTACCGTGCAGTTCGACATGTAAACTGCCCAGAAACCGAATCTGCTGACAGATCGCAAATCGGCCGATATCGCGTTTTCGGCCCTCAGAAGCGCCGAAATCGCGTTTTCTCGCTGAGCCCAGTGGACGGTGACTCGGTATGAAAACTGCACGGAGGAGCTGTTTTATCGTTTCTACCGTGCAGTTCGACATGTAAACTGCCCAGAAACCGAATCTGCTGACAGATCGCAAATCGGCCGATATCGCGTTTTCGGCCCTCAGAAGCGCCGAAATCGCGTTTTCTCGCTGAGCCCAGTGGACGGTGACTCGGTATGAAAACTGCACGGAGGAGCTGTTTTATCGTTTCTACCGTGCAGTTCGACATGTAAACTGCCCAGAAACCGAATCTGCTGACAGATCGCAAATCGGCCGATATCGCGTTTTCGGCCCTCAGAAGCGCCGAAATCGCGTTTTCTCGCTGAGCCCAGTGGACGGTGACTCGGTATGAAAACTGCACGGAGGAGCTGTTTTATCGTTTCTACCGTGCAGTTCGACATGTAAACTGCCCAGAAACCGAATCTGCTGACAGATCGCAAATCGGCCGATATCGCGTTTTCGGCCCTCAGAAGCGCCGAAATCGCGTTTTCTCGCTGAGCCCAGTGGACGGTGACTCGGTATGAAAACTGCACGGAGGAGCTGTTTTATCGTTTCTACCGTGCAGTTCGACATGTAAACTGCCCAGAAACCGAATCTGCTGACAGATCGAAAATCGGCCGATATCGCGTTTTCGGCCCTCAGAAGCGCCGAAATCGCGTTTTCTCGCTGAGCCCAGTGGACGGTGACTCGGTATGAAAACTGCACGGAGGAGCTGTTTTATCGTTTCTACCGTGCAGTTCGACATGTAAACTGCCCAGAAACCGAATCTGCTGACAGATCGCAAATCGGCCGATATCGCGTTTTCGGCCCTCAGAAGCGCCGAAATCGCGTTTTCTCGCTGAGCCCAGTGGACGGTGACTCGGTATGAAAACTGCACGGAGGAGCTGTTTTATCGTTTCTACCGTGCAGTTCGACATGTAAACTGCCCAGAAACCGAATCTGCTGACAGATCGAAAATCGGCCGATATCGCGTTTTCGGCCCTCAGAAGCGCCGAAATCGCGTTTTCTCGCTGAGCCCAGTGGACGGTGACTCGGTATGAAAACTGCACGGAGGAGCTGTTTTATCGTTTCTACCGTGCAGTTCGACATGTAAACTGCCCAGAAACCGAATCTGCTGACAGATCGCAAATCGGCCGATATCGCGTTTTCGGCCCTCAGAAGCGCCGAAATCGCGTTTTCTCGCTGAGCCCAGTGGACGGTGACTCGGTATGAAAACTGCACGGAGGAGCTGTTTTATCGTTTCTACCGTGCAGTTCGACATGTAAACTGCCCAGAAACCGAATCTGCTGACAGATCGAAAATCGGCCGATATCGCGTTTTCGGCCCTCAGAAGCGCCGAAATCGCGTTTTCTCGCTGAGCCCAGTGGACGGTGACTCGGTATGAAAACTGCACGGAGGAGCTGTTTTATCGTTTCTACCGTGCAGTTCGACATGTAAACTGCCCAGAAACCGAATCTGCTGACAGATCGCAAATCGGCCGATATCGCGTTTTCGGCCCTCAGAAGCGCCGAAATCGCGTTTTCTCGCTGAGCCCAGTGGACGGTGACTCGGTATGAAAACTGCACGGAGGAGCTGTTTTATCGTTTCTACCGTGCAGTTCGACATGTAAACTGCCCAGAAACCGAATCTGCTGACAGATCGCAAATCGGCCGATATCGCGTTTTCGGCCCTCAGAAGCGCCGAAATCGCGTTTTCTCGCTGAGCCCAGTGGACGGTGACTCGGTATGAAAACTGCACGGAGGAGCTGTTTTATCGTTTCTACCGTGCAGTTCGACATGTAAACTGCCCAGAAACCGAATCTGCTGACAGATCGCAAATCGGCCGATATCGCGTTTTCGGCCCTCAGAAGCGCCGAAATCGCGTTTTCTCGCTGAGCCCAGTGGACGGTGACTCGGTATGAAAACTGCACGGAGGAGCTGTTTTATCGTTTCTACCGTGCAGTTCGACATGTAAACTGCCCAGAAACCGAATCTGCTGACAGATCGCAAATCGGCCGATATCGCGTTTTCGGCCCTCAGAAGCGCCGAAATCGCGTTTTCTCGCTGAGCCCAGTGGACGGTGACTCGGTATGAAAACTGCACGGAGGAGCTGTTTTATCGTTTCTACCGTGCAGTTCGACATGTAAACTGCCCAGAAACCGAATCTGCTGACAGATCGCAAATCGGCCGATATCGCGTTTTCGGCCCTCAGAAGCGCCGAAATCGCGTTTTCTCGCTGAGCCCAGTGGACGGTGACTCGGTATGAAAACTGCACGGAGGAGCTGTTTTATCGTTTCTACCGTGCAGTTCGACATGTAAACTGCCCAGAAACCGAATCTGCTGACAGATCGCAAATCGGCCGATATCGCGTTTTCGGCCCTCAGAAGCGCCGAAATCGCGTTTTCTCGCTGAGCCCAGTGGACGGTGACTCGGTATGAAAACTGCACGGAGGAGCTGTTTTATCGTTTCTACCGTGCAGTTCGACATGTAAACTGCCCAGAAACCGAATCTGCTGACAGATCGAAAATCGGCCGATATCGCGTTTTCGGCCCTCAGAAGCGCCGAAATCGCGTTTTCTCGCTGAGCCCAGTGGACGGTGACTCGGTATGAAAACTGCACGGAGGAGCTGTTTTATCGTTTCTACCGTGCAGTTCGACATGTAAACTGCCCAGAAACCGAATCTGCTGACAGATCGCAAATCGGCCGATATCGCGTTTTCGGCCCTCAGAAGCGCCGAAATCGCGTTTTCTCGCTGAGCCCAGTGGACGGTGACTCGGTATGAAAACTGCACGGAGGAGCTGTTTTATCGTTTCTACCGTGCAGTTCGACATGTAAACTGCCCAGAAACCGAATCTGCTGACAGATCGCAAATCGGCCGATATCGCGTTTTCGGCCCTCAGAAGCGCCGAAATCGCGTTTTCTCGCTGAGCCCAGTGGACGGTGACTCGGTATGAAAACTGCACGGAGGAGCTGTTTTATCGTTTCTACCGTGCAGTTCGACATGTAAACTGCCCAGAAACCGAATCTGCTGACAGATCGAAAATCGGCCGATATCGCGTTTTCGGCCCTCAGAAGCGCCGAAATCGCGTTTTCTCGCTGAGCCCAGTGGACGGTGACTCGGTATGAAAACTGCACGGAGGAGCTGTTTTATCGTTTCTACCGTGCAGTTCGACATGTAAACTGCCCAGAAACCGAATCTGCTGACAGATCGCAAATCGGCCGATATCGCGTTTTCGGCCCTCAGAAGCGCCGAAATCGCGTTTTCTCGCTGAGCCCAGTGGACGGTGACTCGGTATGAAAACTGCACGGAGGAGCTGTTTTATCGTTTCTACCGTGCAGTTCGACATGTAAACTGCCCAGAAACCGAATCTGCTGACAGATCGAAAATCGGCCGATATCGCGTTTTCGGCCCTCAGAAGCGCCGAAATCGCGTTTTCTCGCTGAGCCCAGTGGACGGTGACTCGGTATGAAAACTGCACGGAGGAGCTGTTTTATCGTTTCTACCGTGCAGTTCGACATGTAAACTGCCCAGAAACCGAATCTGCTGACAGATCGCAAATCGGCCGATATCGCGTTTTCGGCCCTCAGAAGCGCCGAAATCGCGTTTTCTCGCTGAGCCCAGTGGACGGTGACTCGGTATGAAAACTGCACGGAGGAGCTGTTTTATCGTTTCTACCGTGCAGTTCGACATGTAAACTGCCCAGAAACCGAATCTGCTGACAGATCGCAAATCGGCCGATATCGCGTTTTCGGCCCTCAGAAGCGCCGAAATCGCGTTTTCTCGCTGAGCCCAGTGGACGGTGACTCGGTATGAAAACTGCACGGAGGAGCTGTTTTATCGTTTCTACCGTGCAGTTCGACATGTAAACTGCCCAGAAACCGAATCTGCTGACAGATCGCAAATCGGCCGATATCGCGTTTTCGGCCCTCAGAAGCGCCGAAATCGCGTTTTCTCGCTGAGCCCAGTGGACGGTGACTCGGTATGAAAACTGCACGGAGGAGCTGTTTTATCGTTTCTACCGTGCAGTTCGACATGTAAACTGCCCAGAAACCGAATCTGCTGACAGATCGAAAATCGGCCGATATCGCGTTTTCGGCCCTCAGAAGCGCCGAAATCGCGTTTTCTCGCTGAGCCCAGTGGACGGTGACTCGGTATGAAAACTGCACGGAGGAGCTGTTTTATCGTTTCTACCGTGCAGTTCGACATGTAAACTGCCCAGAAACCGAATCTGCTGACAGATCGCAAATCGGCCGATATCGCGTTTTCGGCCCTCAGAAGCGCCGAAATCGCGTTTTCTCGCTGAGCCCAGTGGACGGTGACTCGGTATGAAAACTGCACGGAGGAGCTGTTTTATCGTTTCTACCGTGCAGTTCGACATGTAAACTGCCCAGAAACCGAATCTGCTGACAGATCGCAAATCGGCCGATATCGCGTTTTCGGCCCTCAGAAGCGCCGAAATCGCGTTTTCTCGCTGAGCCCAGTGGACGGTGACTCGGTATGAAAACTGCACGGAGGAGCTGTTTTATCGTTTCTACCGTGCAGTTCGACATGTAAACTGCCCAGAAACCGAATCTGCTGACAGATCGCAAATCGGCCGATATCGCGTTTTCGGCCCTCAGAAGCGCCGAAATCGCGTTTTCTCGCTGAGCCCAGTGGACGGTGACTCGGTATGAAAACTGCACGGAGGAGCTGTTTTATCGTTTCTACCGTGCAGTTCGACATGTAAACTGCCCAGAAACCGAATCTGCTGACAGATCGCAAATCGGCCGATATCGCGTTTTCGGCCCTCAGAAGCGCCGAAATCGCGTTTTCTCGCTGAGCCCAGTGGACGGTGACTCGGTATGAAAACTGCACGGAGGAGCTGTTTTATCGTTTCTACCGTGCAGTTCGACATGTAAACTGCCCAGAAACCGAATCTGCTGACAGATCGCAAATCGGCCGATATCGCGTTTTCGGCCCTCAGAAGCGCCGAAATCGCGTTTTCTCGCTGAGCCCAGTGGACGGTGACTCGGTATGAAAACTGCACGGAGGAGCTGTTTTATCGTTTCTACCGTGCAGTTCGACATGTAAACTGCCCAGAAACCGAATCTGCTGACAGATCGCAAATCGGCCGATATCGCGTTTTCGGCCCTCAGAAGCGCCGAAATCGCGTTTTCTCGCTGAGCCCAGTGGACGGTGACTCGGTATGAAAACTGCACGGAGGAGCTGTTTTATCGTTTCTACCGTGCAGTTCGACATGTAAACTGCCCAGAAACCGAATCTGCTGACAGATCGCAAATCGGCCGATATCGCGTTTTCGGCCCTCAGAAGCGCCGAAATCGCGTTTTCTCGCTGAGCCCAGTGGACGGTGACTCGGTATGAAAACTGCACGGAGGAGCTGTTTTATCGTTTCTACCGTGCAGTTCGACATGTAAACTGCCCAGAAACCGAATCTGCTGACAGATCGCAAATCGGCCGATATCGCGTTTTCGGCCCTCAGAAGCGCCGAAATCGCGTTTTCTCGCTGAGCCCAGTGGACGGTGACTCGGTATGAAAACTGCACGGAGGAGCTGTTTTATCGTTTCTACCGTGCAGTTCGACATGTAAACTGCCCAGAAACCGAATCTGCTGACAGATCGAAAATCGGCCGATATCGCGTTTTCGGCCCTCAGAAGCGCCGAAATCGCGTTTTCTCGCTGAGCCCAGTGGACGGTGACTCGGTATGAAAACTGCACGGAGGAGCTGTTTTATCGTTTCTACCGTGCAGTTCGACATGTAAACTGCCCAGAAACCGAATCTGCTGACAGATCGCAAATCGGCCGATATCGCGTTTTCGGCCCTCAGAAGCGCCGAAATCGCGTTTCTCGCTGAGCCCAGTGGACGGTGACTCGGTATGAAAACTGCACGGAGGAGCTGTTTTATCGTTTCTACCGTGCAGTTCGACATGTAAACTGCCCAGAAACCGAATCTGCTGACAGATCGCAAATCGGCCGATATCGCGTTTTCGGCCCTCAGAAGCGCCGAAATCGCGTTTTCTCGCTGAGCCCAGTGGACGGTGACTCGGTATGAAAACTGCACGGAGGAGCTGTTTTATCGTTTCTACCGTGCAGTTCGACATGTAAACTGCCCAGAAACCGAATCTGCTGACAGATCGCAAATCGGCCGATATCGCGTTTTCGGCCCTCAGAAGCGCCGAAATCGCGTTTTCTCGCTGAGCCCAGTGGACGGTGACTCGGTATGAAAACTGCACGGAGGAGCTGTTTTATCGTTTCTACCGTGCAGTTCGACATGTAAACTGCCCAGAAACCGAATCTGCTGACAGATCGAAAATCGGCCGATATCGCGTTTTCGGCCCTCAGAAGCGCCGAAATCGCGTTTTCTCGCTGAGCCCAGTGGACGGTGACTCGGTATGAAAACTGCACGGAGGAGCTGTTTTATCGTTTCTACCGTGCAGTTCGACATGTAAACTGCCCAGAAACCGAATCTGCTGACAGATCGCAAATCGGCCGATATCGCGTTTTCGGCCCTCAGAAGCGCCGAAATCGCGTTTTCTCGCTGAGCCCAGTGGACGGTGACTCGGTATGAAAACTGCACGGAGGAGCTGTTTTATCGTTTCTACCGTGCAGTTCGACATGTAAACTGCCCAGAAACCGAATCTGCTGACAGATCGAAAATCGGCCGATATCGCGTTTTCGGCCCTCAGAAGCGCCGAAATCGCGTTTTCTCGCTGAGCCCAGTGGACGGTGACTCGGTATGAAAACTGCACGGAGGAGCTGTTTTATCGTTTCTACCGTGCAGTTCGACATGTAAACTGCCCAGAAACCGAATCTGCTGACAGATCGCAAATCGGCCGATATCGCGTTTTCGGCCCTCAGAAGCGCCGAAATCGCGTTTTCTCGCTGAGCCCAGTGGACGGTGACTCGGTATGAAAACTGCACGGAGGAGCTGTTTTATCGTTTCTACCGTGCAGTTCGACATGTAAACTGCCCAGAAACCGAATCTGCTGACAGATCGCAAATCGGCCGATATCGCGTTTTCGGCCCTCAGAAGCGCCGAAATCGCGTTTTCTCGCTGAGCCCAGTGGACGGTGACTCGGTATGAAAACTGCACGGAGGAGCTGTTTTATCGTTTCTACCGTGCAGTTCGACATGTAAACTGCCCAGAAACCGAATCTGCTGACAGATCGCAAATCGGCCGATATCGCGTTTTCGGCCCTCAGAAGCGCCGAAATCGCGTTTTCTCGCTGAGCCCAGTGGACGGTGACTCGGTATGAAAACTGCACGGAGGAGCTGTTTTATCGTTTCTACCGTGCAGTTCGACATGTAAACTGCCCAGAAACCGAATCTGCTGACAGATCGCAAATCGGCCGATATCGCGTTTTCGGCCCTCAGAAGCGCCGAAATCGCGTTTTCTCGCTGAGCCCAGTGGACGGTGACTCGGTATGAAAACTGCACGGAGGAGCTGTTTTATCGTTTCTACCGTGCAGTTCGACATGTAAACTGCCCAGAAACCGAATCTGCTGACAGATCGAAAATCGGCCGATATCGCGTTTTCGGCCCTCAGAAGCGCCGAAATCGCGTTTTCTCGCTGAGCCCAGTGGACGGTGACTCGGTATGAAAACTGCACGGAGGAGCTGTTTTATCGTTTCTACCGTGCAGTTCGACATGTAAACTGCCCAGAAACCGAATCTGCTGACAGATCGCAAATCGGCCGATATCGCGTTTTCGGCCCTCAGAAGCGCCGAAATCGCGTTTTCTCGCTGAGCCCAGTGGACGGTGACTCGGTATGAAAACTGCACGGAGGAGCTGTTTTATCGTTTCTACCGTGCAGTTCGACATGTAAACTGCCCAGAAACCGAATCTGCTGACAGATCGAAAATCGGCCGATATCGCGTTTTCGGCCCTCAGAAGCGCCGAAATCGCGTTTTCTCGCTGAGCCCAGTGGACGGTGACTCGGTATGAAAACTGCACGGAGGAGCTGTTTTATCGTTTCTACCGTGCAGTTCGACATGTAAACTGCCCAGAAACCGAATCTGCTGACAGATCGCAAATCGGCCGATATCGCGTTTTCGGCCCTCAGAAGCGCCGAAATCGCGTTTTCTCGCTGAGCCCAGTGGACGGTGACTCGGTATGAAAACTGCACGGAGGAGCTGTTTTATCGTTTCTACCGTGCAGTTCGACATGTAAACTGCCCAGAAACCGAATCTGCTGACAGATCGCAAATCGGCCGATATCGCGTTTTCGGCCCTCAGAAGCGCCGAAATCGCGTTTTCTCGCTGAGCCCAGTGGACGGTGACTCGGTATGAAAACTGCACGGAGGAGCTGTTTTATCGTTTCTACCGTGCAGTTCGACATGTAAACTGCCCAGAAACCGAATCTGCTGACAGATCGCAAATCGGCCGATATCGCGTTTTCGGCCCTCAGAAGCGCCGAAATCGCGTTTTCTCGCTGAGCCCAGTGGACGGTGACTCGGTATGAAAACTGCACGGAGGAGCTGTTTTATCGTTTCTACCGTGCAGTTCGACATGTAAACTGCCCAGAAACCGAATCTGCTGACAGATCGCAAATCGGCCGATATCGCGTTTTCGGCCCTCAGAAGCGCCGAAATCGCGTTTTCTCGCTGAGCCCAGTGGACGGTGACTCGGTATGAAAACTGCACGGAGGAGCTGTTTTATCGTTTCTACCGTGCAGTTCGACATGTAAACTGCCCAGAAACCGAATCTGCTGACAGATCGCAAATCGGCCGATATCGCGTTTTCGGCCCTCAGAAGCGCCGAAATCGCGTTTTCTCGCTGAGCCCAGTGGACGGTGACTCGGTATGAAAACTGCACGGAGGAGCTGTTTTATCGTTTCTACCGTGCAGTTCGACATGTAAACTGCCCAGAAACCGAATCTGCTGACAGATCGCAAATCGGCCGATATCGCGTTTTCGGCCCTCAGAAGCGCCGAAATCGCGTTTTCTCGCTGAGCCCAGTGGACGGTGACTCGGTATGAAAACTGCACGGAGGAGCTGTTTTATCGTTTCTACCGTGCAGTTCGACATGTAAACTGCCCAGAAACCGAATCTGCTGACAGATCGCAAATCGGCCGATATCGCGTTTTCGGCCCTCAGAAGCGCCGAAATCGCGTTTTCTCGCTGAGCCCAGTGGACGGTGACTCGGTATGAAAACTGCACGGAGGAGCTGTTTTATCGTTTCTACCGTGCAGTTCGACATGTAAACTGCCCAGAAACCGAATCTGCTGACAGATCGAAAATCGGCCGATATCGCGTTTTCGGCCCTCAGAAGCGCCGAAATCGCGTTTTCTCGCTGAGCCCAGTGGACGGTGACTCGGTATGAAAACTGCACGGAGGAGCTGTTTTATCGTTTCTACCGTGCAGTTCGACATGTAAACTGCCCAGAAACCGAATCTGCTGACAGATCGCAAATCGGCCGATATCGCGTTTTCGGCCCTCAGAAGCGCCGAAATCGCGTTTTCTCGCTGAGCCCAGTGGACGGTGACTCGGTATGAAAACTGCACGGAGGAGCTGTTTTATCGTTTCTACCGTGCAGTTCGACATGTAAACTGCCCAGAAACCGAATCTGCTGACAGATCGAAAATCGGCCGATATCGCGTTTTCGGCCCTCAGAAGCGCCGAAATCGCGTTTTCTCGCTGAGCCCAGTGGACGGTGACTCGGTATGAAAACTGCACGGAGGAGCTGTTTTATCGTTTCTACCGTGCAGTTCGACATGTAAACTGCCCAGAAACCGAATCTGCTGACAGATCGCAAATCGGCCGATATCGCGTTTTCGGCCCTCAGAAGCGCCGAAATCGCGTTTTCTCGCTGAGCCCAGTGGACGGTGACTCGGTATGAAAACTGCACGGAGGAGCTGTTTTATCGTTTCTACCGTGCAGTTCGACATGTAAACTGCCCAGAAACCGAATCTGCTGACAGATCGCAAATCGGCCGATATCGCGTTTTCGGCCCTCAGAAGCGCCGAAATCGCGTTTTCTCGCTGAGCCCAGTGGACGGTGACTCGGTATGAAAACTGCACGGAGGAGCTGTTTTATCGTTTCTACCGTGCAGTTCGACATGTAAACTGCCCAGAAACCGAATCTGCTGACAGATCGCAAATCGGCCGATATCGCGTTTTCGGCCCTCAGAAGCGCCGAAATCGCGTTTTCTCGCTGAGCCCAGTGGACGGTGACTCGGTATGAAAACTGCACGGAGGAGCTGTTTTATCGTTTCTACCGTGCAGTTCGACATGTAAACTGCCCAGAAACCGAATCTGCTGACAGATCGCAAATCGGCCGATATCGCGTTTTCGGCCCTCAGAAGCGCCGAAATCGCGTTTTCTCGCTGAGCCCAGTGGACGGTGACTCGGTATGAAAACTGCACGGAGGAGCTGTTTTATCGTTTCTACCGTGCAGTTCGACATGTAAACTGCCCAGAAACCGAATCTGCTGACAGATCGAAAATCGGCCGATATCGCGTTTTCGGCCCTCAGAAGCGCCGAAATCGCGTTTTCTCGCTGAGCCCAGTGGACGGTGACTCGGTATGAAAACTGCACGGAGGAGCTGTTTTATCGTTTCTACCGTGCAGTTCGACATGTAAACTGCCCAGAAACCGAATCTGCTGACAGATCGCAAATCGGCCGATATCGCGTTTTCGGCCCTCAGAAGCGCCGAAATCGCGTTTTCTCGCTGAGCCCAGTGGACGGTGACTCGGTATGAAAACTGCACGGAGGAGCTGTTTTATCGTTTCTACCGTGCAGTTCGACATGTAAACTGCCCAGAAACCGAATCTGCTGACAGATCGAAAATCGGCCGATATCGCGTTTTCGGCCCTCAGAAGCGCCGAAATCGCGTTTTCTCGCTGAGCCGAGTGGACGGTGACTCGGTATGAAAACTGCACGGAGGAGCTGTTTTATCGTTTCTACCGTGCAGTTCGACATGTAAACTGCCCAGAAACCGAATCTGCTGACAGATCGCAAATCGGCCGATATCGCGTTTTCGGCCCTCAGAAGCGCCGAAATCGCGTTTTCTCGCTGAGCCCAGTGGACGGTGACTCGGTATGAAAACTGCACGGAGGAGCTGTTTTATCGTTTCTACCGTGCAGTTCGACATGTAAACTGCCCAGAAACCGAATCTGCTGACAGATCGAAAATCGGCCGATATCGCGTTTTCGGCCCTCAGAAGCGCCGAAATCGCGTTTTCTCGCTGAGCCAGTGGACGGTGACTCGGTATGAAAACTGCACGGAGGAGCTGTTTTATCGTTTCTACCGTGCAGTTCGACATGTAAACTGCCCAGAAACCGAATCTGCTGACAGATCGCAAATCGGCCGATATCGCGTTTTCGGCCCTCAGAAGCGCCGAAATCGCGTTTTCTCGCTGAGCCCAGTGGACGGTGACTCGGTATGAAAACTGCACGGAGGAGCTGTTTTATCGTTTCTACCGTGCAGTTCGACATGTAAACTGCCCAGAAACCGAATCTGCTGACAGATCGCAAATCGGCCGATATCGCGTTTTCGGCCCTCAGAAGCGCCGAAATCGCGTTTTCTCGCTGAGCCCAGTGGACGGTGACTCGGTATGAAAACTGCACGGAGGAGCTGTTTTATCGTTTCTACCGTGCAGTTCGACATGTAAACTGCCCAGAAACCGAATCTGCTGACAGATCGAAAATCGGCCGATATCGCGTTTTCGGCCCTCAGAAGCGCCGAAATCGCGTTTTCTCGCTGAGCCCAGTGGACGGTGACTCGGTATGAAAACTGCACGGAGGAGCTGTTTTATCGTTTCTACCGTGCAGTTCGACATGTAAACTGCCCAGAAACCGAATCTGCTGACAGATCGCAAATCGGCCGATATCGCGTTTTCGGCCCTCAGAAGCGCCGAAATCGCGTTTTCTCGCTGAGCCCAGTGGACGGTGACTCGGTATGAAAACTGCACGGAGGAGCTGTTTTATCGTTTCTACCGTGCAGTTCGACATGTAAACTGCCCAGAAACCGAATCTGCTGACAGACCGAATCTGCTGACAGATCAAAAATCGGCCGATATCGCGTTTTCGGCCCTCAGAAGCGCCGAAATCGCGTTTTCTCGCTGAGCCCAGTGGACGGTGACTCGGTATGAAAACTGCACGGAGGAGCTGTTTTATCGTTTCTACCGTGCAGTTCGACATGTAAACTGCCCAGAAACCGAATCTGCTGACAGATCGCAAATCGGCCGATATCGCGTTTTCGGCCCTCAGAAGCGCCGAAATCGCGTTTTCTCGCTGAGCCCAGTGGACGGTGACTCGGTATGAAAACTGCACGGAGGAGCTGTTTTATCGTTTCTACCGTGCAGTTCGACATGTAAACTGCCCAGAAACCGAATCTGCTGACAGATCGCAAATCGGCCGATATCGCGTTTTCGGCCCTCAGAAGCGCCGAAATCGCGTTTTCTCGCTGAGCCCAGTGGACGGTGACTCGGTATGAAAACTGCACGGAGGAGCTGTTTTATCGTTTCTACCGTGCAGTTCGACATGTAAACTGCCCAGAAACCGAATCTGCTGACAGATCGCAAATCGGCCGATATCGCGTTTTCGGCCCTCAGAAGCGCCGAAATCGCGTTTTCTCGCTGAGCCCAGTGGACGGTGACTCGGTATGAAAACTGCACGGAGGAGCTGTTTTATCGTTTCTACCGTGCAGTTCGACATGTAAACTGCCCAGAAACCGAATCTGCTGACAGATCGCAAATCGGCCGATATCGCGTTTTCGGCCCTCAGAAGCGCCGAAATCGCGTTTTCTCGCTGAGCCCAGTGGACGGTGACTCGGTATGAAAACTGCACGGAGGAGCTGTTTTATCGTTTCTACCGTGCAGTTCGACATGTAAACTGCCCAGAAACCGAATCTGCTGACAGATCGAAAATCGGCCGATATCGCGTTTTCGGCCCTCAGAAGCGCCGAAATCGCGTTTTCTCGCTGAGCCCAGTGGACGGTGACTCGGTATGAAAACTGCACGGAGGAGCTGTTTTATCGTTTCTACCGTGCAGTTCGACATGTAAACTGCCCAGAAACCGAATCTGCTGACAGATCGCAAATCGGCCGATATCGCGTTTTCGGCCCTCAGAAGCGCCGAAATCGCGTTTTCTCGCTGAGCCCAGTGGACGGTGACTCGGTATGAAAACTGCACGGAGGAGCTGTTTTATCGTTTCTACCGTGCAGTTCGACATGTAAACTGCCCAGAAACCGAATCTGCTGACAGATCGCAAATCGGCCGATATCGCGTTTTCGGCCCTCAGAAGCGCCGAAATCGCGTTTTCTCGCTGAGCCCAGTGGACGGTGACTCGGTATGAAAACTGCACGGAGGAGCTGTTTTATCGTTTCTACCGTGCAGTTCGACATGTAAACTGCCCAGAAACCGAATCTGCTGACAGATCGCAAATCGGCCGATATCGCGTTTTCGGCCCTCAGAAGCGCCGAAATCGCGTTTTCTCGCTGAGCCCAGTGGACGGTGACTCGGTATGAAAACTGCACGGAGGAGCTGTTTTATCGTTTCTACCGTGCAGTTCGACATGTAAACTGCCCAGAAACCGAATCTGCTGACAGATCGCAAATCGGCCGATATCGCGTTTTCGGCCCTCAGAAGCGCCGAAATCGCGTTTTCTCGCTGAGCCCAGTGGACGGTGACTCGGTATGAAAACTGCACGGAGGAGCTGTTTTATCGTTTCTACCGTGCAGTTCGACATGTAAACTGCCCAGAAACCGAATCTGCTGACAGATCGCAAATCGGCCGATATCGCGTTTTCGGCCCTCAGAAGCGCCGAAATCGCGTTTTCTCGCTGAGCCCAGTGGACGGTGACTCGGTATGAAAACTGCACGGAGGAGCTGTTTTATCGTTTCTACCGTGCAGTTCGACATGTAAACTGCCCAGAAACCGAATCTGCTGACAGATCGCAAATCGGCCGATATCGCGTTTTCGGCCCTCAGAAGCGCCGAAATCGCGTTTTCTCGCTGAGCCCAGTGGACGGTGACTCGGTATGAAAACTGCACGGAGGAGCTGTTTATCGTTTCTACCGTGCAGTTCGACATGTAAACTGCCCAGAAACCGAATCTGCTGACAGATCGCAAATCGGCCGATATCGCGTTTTCGGCCCTCAGAAGCGCCGAAATCGCGTTTTCTCGCTGAGCCAGTGGACGGTGACTCGGTATGAAAACTGCACGGAGGAGCTGTTTTATCGTTTCTACCGTGCAGTTCGACATGTAAACTGCCCAGAAACCGAATCTGCTGACAGATCGCAAATCGGCCGATATCGCGTTTTCGGCCCTCAGAAGCGCCGAAATCGCGTTTTCTCGCTGAGCCCAGTGGACGGTGACTCGGTATGAAAACTGCACGGAGGAGCTGTTTTATCGTTTCTACCGTGCAGTTCGACATGTAAACTGCCCAGAAACCGAATCTGCTGACAGATCGCAAATCGGCCGATATCGCGTTTTCGGCCCTCAGAAGCGCCGAAATCGCGTTTTCTCGCTGAGCCCAGTGGACGGTGACTCGGTATGAAAACTGCACGGAGGAGCTGTTTTATCGTTTCTACCGTGCAGTTCGACATGTAAACTGCCCAGAAACCGAATCTGCTGACAGATCGCAAATCGGCCGATATCGCGTTTTCGGCCCTCAGAAGCGCCGAAATCGCGTTTTCTCGCTGAGCCCAGTGGACGGTGACTCGGTATGAAAACTGCACGGAGGAGCTGTTTTATCGTTTCTACCGTGCAGTTCGACATGTAAACTGCCCAGAAACCGAATCTGCTGACAGATCGCAAATCGGCCGATATCGCGTTTTCGGCCCTCAGAAGCGCCGAAATCGCGTTTTCTCGCTGAGCCCAGTGGACGGTGACTCGGTATGAAAACTGCACGGAGGAGCTGTTTTATCGTTTCTACCGTGCAGTTCGACATGTAAACTGCCCAGAAACCGAATCTGCTGACAGATCGCAAATCGGCCGATATCGCGTTTTCGGCCCTCAGAAGCGCCGAAATCGCGTTTTCTCGCTGAGCCCAGTGGACGGTGACTCGGTATGAAAACTGCACGGAGGAGCTGTTTTATCGTTTCTACCGTGCAGTTCGACATGTAAACTGCCCAGAAACCGAATCTGCTGACAGATCGAAAATCGGCCGATATCGCGTTTTCGGCCCTCAGAAGCGCCGAAATCGCGTTTTCTCGCTGAGCCCAGTGGACGGTGACTCGGTATGAAAACTGCACGGAGGAGCTGTTTTATCGTTTCTACCGTGCAGTTCGACATGTAAACTGCCCAGAAACCGAATCTGCTGACAGATCGCAAATCGGCCGATATCGCGTTTTCGGCCCTCAGAAGCGCCGAAATCGCGTTTTCTCGCTGAGCCCAGTGGACGGTGACTCGGTATGAAAACTGCACGGAGGAGCTGTTTTATCGTTTCTACCGTGCAGTTCGACATGTAAACTGCCCAGAAACCGAATCTGCTGACAGATCGCAAATCGGCCGATATCGCGTTTTCGGCCCTCAGAAGCGCCGAAATCGCGTTTTCTCGCTGAGCCCAGTGGACGGTGACTCGGTATGAAAACTGCACGGAGGAGCTGTTTTATCGTTTCTACCGTGCAGTTCGACATGTAAACTGCCCAGAAACCGAATCTGCTGACAGATCGCAAATCGGCCGATATCGCGTTTTCGGCCCTCAGAAGCGCCGAAATCGCGTTTTCTCGCTGAGCCCAGTGGACGGTGACTCGGTATGAAAACTGCACGGAGGAGCTGTTTTATCGTTTCTACCGTGCAGTTCGACATGTAAACTGCCCAGAAACCGAATCTGCTGACAGATCGCAAATCGGCCGATATCGCGTTTTCGGCCCTCAGAAGCGCCGAAATCGCGTTTTCTCGCTGAGCCCAGTGGACGGTGACTCGGTATGAAAACTGCACGGAGGAGCTGTTTTATCGTTTCTACCGTGCAGTTCGACATGTAAACTGCCCAGAAACCGAATCTGCTGACAGATCGCAAATCGGCCGATATCGCGTTTTCGGCCCTCAGAAGCGCCGAAATCGCGTTTTCTCGCTGAGCCCAGTGGACGGTGACTCGGTATGAAAACTGCACGGAGGAGCTGTTTTATCGTTTCTACCGTGCAGTTCGACATGTAAACTGCCCAGAAACCGAATCTGCTGACAGATCGCAAATCGGCCGATATCGCGTTTTCGGCCCTCAGAAGCGCCGAAATCGCGTTTTCTCGCTGAGCCCAGTGGACGGTGACTCGGTATGAAAACTGCACGGAGGAGCTGTTTTATCGTTTCTACCGTGCAGTTCGACATGTAAACTGCCCAGAAACCGAATCTGCTGACAGATCGCAAATCGGCCGATATCGCGTTTTCGGCCCTCAGAAGCGCCGAAATCGCGTTTTCTCGCTGAGCCCAGTGGACGGTGACTCGGTATGAAAACTGCACGGAGGAGCTGTTTTATCGTTTCTACCGTGCAGTTCGACATGTAAACTGCCCAGAAACCGAATCTGCTGACAGATCGCAAATCGGCCGATATCGCGTTTTCGGCCCTCAGAAGCGCCGAAATCGCGTTTTCTCGCTGAGCCGAGTGGACGGTGACTCGGTATGAAAACTGCACGGAGGAGCTGTTTTATCGTTTCTACCGTGCAGTTCGACATGTAAACTGCCCAGAAACCGAATCTGCTGACAGATCGCAAATCGGCCGATATCGCGTTTTCGGCCCTCAGAAGCGCCGAAATCGCGTTTTCTCGCTGAGCCGAGTGGACGGTGACTCGGTATGAAAACTGCACGGAGGAGCTGTTTTATCGTTTCTACCGTGCAGTTCGACATGTAAACTGCCCAGAAACCGAATCTGCTGACAGATCGCAAATCGGCCGATATCGCGTTTTCGGCCCTCAGAAGCGCCGAAATCGCGTTTTCTCGCTGAGCCCAGTGGACGGTGACTCGGTATGAAAACTGCACGGAGGAGCTGTTTTATCGTTTCTACCGTGCAGTTCGACATGTAAACTGCCCAGAAACCGAATCTGCTGACAGATCGCAAATCGGCCGATATCGCGTTTTCGGCCCTCAGAAGCGCCGAAATCGCGTTTTCTCGCTGAGCCCAGTGGACGGTGACTCGGTATGAAAACTGCACGGAGGAGCTGTTTTATCGTTTCTACCGTGCAGTTCGACATGTAAACTGCCCAGAAACCGAATCTGCTGACAGATCGAAAATCGGCCGATATCGCGTTTTCGGCCCTCAGAAGCGCCGAAATCGCGTTTTCTCGCTGAGCCCAGTGGACGGTGACTCGGTATGAAAACTGCACGGAGGAGCTGTTTTATCGTTTCTACCGTGCAGTTCGACATGTAAACTGCCCAGAAACCGAATCTGCTGACAGATCGCAAATCGGCCGATATCGCGTTTTCGGCCCTCAGAAGCGCCGAAATCGCGTTTTCTCGCTGAGCCCAGTGGACGGTGACTCGGTATGAAAACTGCACGGAGGAGCTGTTTTATCGTTTCTACCGTGCAGTTCGACATGTAAACTGCCCAGAAACCGAATCTGCTGACAGATCGAAAATCGGCCGATATCGCGTTTTCGGCCCTCAGAAGCGCCGAAATCGCGTTTTCTCGCTGAGCCCAGTGGACGGTGACTCGGTATGAAAACTGCACGGAGGAGCTGTTTTATCGTTTCTACCGTGCAGTTCGACATGTAAACTGCCCAGAAACCGAATCTGCTGACAGATCGCAAATCGGCCGATATCGCGTTTTCGGCCCTCAGAAGCGCCGAAATCGCGTTTTCTCGCTGAGCCCAGTGGACGGTGACTCGGTATGAAAACTGCACGGAGGAGCTGTTTTATCGTTTCTACCGTGCAGTTCGACATGTAAACTGCCCAGAAACCGAATCTGCTGACAGATCGCAAATCGGCCGATATCGCGTTTTCGGCCCTCAGAAGCGCCGAAATCGCGTTTTCTCGCTGAGCCCAGTGGACGGTGACTCGGTATGAAAACTGCACGGAGGAGCTGTTTTATCGTTTCTACCGTGCAGTTCGACATGTAAACTGCCCAGAAACCGAATCTGCTGACAGATCGCAAATCGGCCGATATCGCGTTTTCGGCCCTCAGAAGCGCCGAAATCGCGTTTTCTCGCTGAGCCCAGTGGACGGTGACTCGGTATGAAAACTGCACGGAGGAGCTGTTTTATCGTTTCTACCGTGCAGTTCGACATGTAAACTGCCCAGAAACCGAATCTGCTGACAGATCGCAAATCGGCCGATATCGCGTTTTCGGCCCTCAGAAGCGCCGAAATCGCGTTTTCTCGCTGAGCCCAGTGGACGGTGACTCGGTATGAAAACTGCACGGAGGAGCTGTTTTATCGTTTCTACCGTGCAGTTCGACATGTAAACTGCCCAGAAACCGAATCTGCTGACAGATCGCAAATCGGCCGATATCGCGTTTTCGGCCCTCAGAAGCGCCGAAATCGCGTTTTCTCGCTGAGCCCAGTGGACGGTGACTCGGTATGAAAACTGCACGGAGGAGCTGTTTTATCGTTTCTACCGTGCAGTTCGACATGTAAACTGCCCAGAAACCGAATCTGCTGACAGATCGCAAATCGGCCGATATCGCGTTTTCGGCCCTCAGAAGCGCCGAAATCGCGTTTTCTCGCTGAGCCCAGTGGACGGTGACTCGGTATGAAAACTGCACGGAGGAGCTGTTTTATCGTTTCTACCGTGCAGTTCGACATGTAAACTGCCCAGAAACCGAATCTGCTGACAGATCGCAAATCGGCCGATATCGCGTTTTCGGCCCTCAGAAGCGCCGAAATCGCGTTTTCTCGCTGAGCCCAGTGGACGGTGACTCGGTATGAAAACTGCACGGAGGAGCTGTTTTATCGTTTCTACCGTGCAGTTCGACATGTAAACTGCCCAGAAACCGAATCTGCTGACAGATCGCAAATCGGCCGATATCGCGTTTTCGGCCCTCAGAAGCGCCGAAATCGCGTTTTCTCGCTGAGCCGAGTGGACGGTGACTCGGTATGAAAACTGCACGGAGGAGCTGTTTTATCGTTTCTACCGTGCAGTTCGACATGTAAACTGCCCAGAAACCGAATCTGCTGACAGATCGCAAATCGGCCGATATCGCGTTTTCGGCCCTCAGAAGCGCCGAAATCGCGTTTTCTCGCTGAGCCCAGTGGACGGTGACTCGGTATGAAAACTGCACGGAGGAGCTGTTTTATCGTTTCTACCGTGCAGTTCGACATGTAAACTGCCCAGAAACCGAATCTGCTGACAGATCGCAAATCGGCCGATATCGCGTTTTCGGCCCTCAGAAGCGCCGAAATCGCGTTTTCTCGCTGAGCCCAGTGGACGGTGACTCGGTATGAAAACTGCACGGAGGAGCTGTTTTATCGTTTCTACCGTGCAGTTCGACATGTAAACTGCCCAGAAACCGAATCTGCTGACAGATCGCAAATCGGCCGATATCGCGTTTTCGGCCCTCAGAAGCGCCGAAATCGCGTTTTCTCGCTGAGCCCAGTGGACGGTGACTCGGTATGAAAACTGCACGGAGGAGCTGTTTTATCGTTTCTACCGTGCAGTTCGACATGTAAACTGCCCAGAAACCGAATCTGCTGACAGATCGCAAATCGGCCGATATCGCGTTTTCGGCCCTCAGAAGCGCCGAAATCGCGTTTTCTCGCTGAGCCCAGTGGACGGTGACTCGGTATGAAAACTGCACGGAGGAGCTGTTTTATCGTTTCTACCGTGCAGTTCGACATGTAAACTGCCCAGAAACCGAATCTGCTGACAGATCGCAAATCGGCCGATATCGCGTTTTCGGCCCTCAGAAGCGCCGAAATCGCGTTTTCTCGCTGAGCCCAGTGGACGGTGACTCGGTATGAAAACTGCACGGAGGAGCTGTTTTATCGTTTCTACCGTGCAGTTCGACATGTAAACTGCCCAGAAACCGAATCTGCTGACAGATCGCAAATCGGCCGATATCGCGTTTTCGGCCCTCAGAAGCGCCGAAATCGCGTTTTCTCGCTGAGCCCAGTGGACGGTGACTCGGTATGAAAACTGCACGGAGGAGCTGTTTTATCGTTTCTACCGTGCAGTTCGACATGTAAACTGCCCAGAAACCGAATCTGCTGACAGATCGCAAATCGGCCGATATCGCGTTTTCGGCCCTCAGAAGCGCCGAAATCGCGTTTTCTCGCTGAGCCCAGTGGACGGTGACTCGGTATGAAAACTGCACGGAGGAGCTGTTTTATCGTTTCTACCGTGCAGTTCGACATGTAAACTGCCCAGAAACCGAATCTGCTGACAGATCGAAAATCGGCCGATATCGCGTTTTCGGCCCTCAGAAGCGCCGAAATCGCGTTTTCTCGCTGAGCAGTGGACGGTGACTCGGTATGAAAACTGCACGGAGGAGCTGTTTTATCGTTTCTACCGTGCAGTTCGACATGTAAACTGCCCAGAAACCGAATCTGCTGACAGATCGCAAATCGGCCGATATCGCGTTTTCGGCCCTCAGAAGCGCCGAAATCGCGTTTTCTCGCTGAGCCCAGTGGACGGTGACTCGGTATGAAAACTGCACGGAGGAGCTGTTTTATCGTTTCTACCGTGCAGTTCGACATGTAAACTGCCCAGAAACCGAATCTGCTGACAGATCGCAAATCGGCCGATATCGCGTTTTCGGCCCTCAGAAGCGCCGAAATCGCGTTTTCTCGCTGAGCCCAGTGGACGGTGACTCGGTATGAAAACTGCACGGAGGAGCTGTTTTATCGTTTCTACCGTGCAGTTCGACATGTAAACTGCCCAGAAACCGAATCTGCTGACAGATCGCAAATCGGCCGATATCGCGTTTTCGGCCCTCAGAAGCGCCGAAATCGCGTTTTCTCGCTGAGCCCAGTGGACGGTGACTCGGTATGAAAACTGCACGGAGGAGCTGTTTTATCGTTTCTACCGTGCAGTTCGACATGTAAACTGCCCAGAAACCGAATCTGCTGACAGATCGCAAATCGGCCGATATCGCGTTTTCGGCCCTCAGAAGCGCCGAAATCGCGTTTTCTCGCTGAGCCGAGTGGACGGTGACTCGGTATGAAAACTGCACGGAGGAGCTGTTTTATCGTTTCTACCGTGCAGTTCGACATGTAAACTGCCCAGAAACCGAATCTGCTGACAGATCGCAAATCGGCCGATATCGCGTTTTCGGCCCTCAGAAGCGCCGAAATCGCGTTTTCTCGCTGAGCCCAGTGGACGGTGACTCGGTATGAAAACTGCACGGAGGAGCTGTTTTATCGTTTCTACCGTGCAGTTCGACATGTAAACTGCCCAGAAACCGAATCTGCTGACAGATCGCAAATCGGCCGATATCGCGTTTTCGGCCCTCAGAAGCGCCGAAATCGCGTTTTCTCGCTGAGCCCAGTGGACGGTGACTCGGTATGAAAACTGCACGGAGGAGCTGTTTTATCGTTTCTACCGTGCAGTTCGACATGTAAACTGCCCAGAAACCGAATCTGCTGACAGATCGCAAATCGGCCGATATCGCGTTTTCGGCCCTCAGAAGCGCCGAAATCGCGTTTTCTCGCTGAGCCCAGTGGACGGTGACTCGGTATGAAAACTGCACGGAGGAGCTGTTTTATCGTTTCTACCGTGCAGTTCGACATGTAAACTGCCCAGAAACCGAATCTGCTGACAGATCGCAAATCGGCCGATATCGCGTTTTCGGCCCTCAGAAGCGCCGAAATCGCGTTTTCTCGCTGAGCCCAGTGGACGGTGACTCGGTATGAAAACTGCACGGAGGAGCTGTTTTATCGTTTCTACCGTGCAGTTCGACATGTAAACTGCCCAGAAACCGAATCTGCTGACAGATCGAAAATCGGCCGATATCGCGTTTTCGGCCCTCAGAAGCGCCGAAATCGCGTTTTCTCGCTGAGCCCAGTGGACGGTGACTCGGTATGAAAACTGCACGGAGGAGCTGTTTTATCGTTTCTACCGTGCAGTTCGACATGTAAACTGCCCAGAAACCGAATCTGCTGACAGATCGCAAATCGGCCGATATCGCGTTTTCGGCCCTCAGAAGCGCCGAAATCGCGTTTTCTCGCTGAGCCCAGTGGACGGTGACTCGGTATGAAAACTGCACGGAGGAGCTGTTTTATCGTTTCTACCGTGCAGTTCGACATGTAAACTGCCCAGAAACCGAATCTGCTGACAGATCGCAAATCGGCCGATATCGCGTTTTCGGCCCTCAGAAGCGCCGAAATCGCGTTTTCTCGCTGAGCCCAGTGGACGGTGACTCGGTATGAAAACTGCACGGAGGAGCTGTTTTATCGTTTCTACCGTGCAGTTCGACATGTAAACTGC
This sequence comes from Cryptocheilus praepositus, assembly GCA_033815515.1. NCBI lineage: Eukaryota > Metazoa > Arthropoda > Insecta > Hymenoptera > Pompilidae > Cryptocheilus > Cryptocheilus praepositus. The sequence goes on from JAWWQZ010000102.1 coordinate 143,617, forward strand.
CCAGAAACCGAATCTGCTGACAGATCGCAAATCGGCCGATATCGCGTTTTCGGCCCTCAGAAGCGCCGAAATCGCGTTTTCTCGCTGAGCCCAGTGGACGGTGACTCGGTATGAAAACTGCACGGAGGAGCTGTTTTATCGTTTCTACCGTGCAGTTCGACATGTAAACTGCCCAGAAACCGAATCTGCTGACAGATCGCAAATCGGCCGATATCGCGTTTTCGGCCCTCAGAAGCGCCGAAATCGCGTTTTCTCGCTGAGCCCAGTGGACGGTGACTCGGTATGAAAACTGCACGGAGGAGCTGTTTTATCGTTTCTACCGTGCAGTTCGACATGTAAACTGCCCAGAAACCGAATCTGCTGACAGATCGCAAATCGGCCGATATCGCGTTTTCGGCCCTCAGAAGCGCCGAAATCGCGTTTTCTCGCTGAGCCCAGTGGACGGTGACTCGGTATGAAAACTGCACGGAGGAGCTGTTTTATCGTTTCTACCGTGCAGTTCGACATGTAAACTGCCCAGAAACCGAATCTGCTGACAGATCGCAAATCGGCCGATATCGCGTTTTCGGCCCTCAGAAGCGCCGAAATCGCGTTTTCTCGCTGAGCCCAGTGGACGGTGACTCGGTATGAAAACTGCACGGAGGAGCTGTTTTATCGTTTCTACCGTGCAGTTCGACATGTAAACTGCCCAGAAACCGAATCTGCTGACAGATCGAAAATCGGCCGATATCGCGTTTTCGGCCCTCAGAAGCGCCGAAATCGCGTTTTCTCGCTGAGCCCAGTGGACGGTGACTCGGTATGAAAACTGCACGGAGGAGCTGTTTTATCGTTTCTACCGTGCAGTTCGACATGTAAACTGCCCAGAAACCGAATCTGCTGACAGATCGCAAATCGGCCGATATCGCGTTTTCGGCCCTCAGAAGCGCCGAAATCGCGTTTTCTCGCTGAGCCCAGTGGACGGTGACTCGGTATGAAAACTGCACGGAGGAGCTGTTTTATCGTTTCTACCGTGCAGTTCGACATGTAAACTGCCCAGAAACCGAATCTGCTGACAGATCGCAAATCGGCCGATATCGCGTTTTCGGCCCTCAGAAGCGCCGAAATCGCGTTTTCTCGCTGAGCCCAGTGGACGGTGACTCGGTATGAAAACTGCACGGAGGAGCTGTTTTATCGTTTCTACCGTGCAGTTCGACATGTAAACTGCCCAGAAACCGAATCTGCTGACAGATCGAAAATCGGCCGATATCGCGTTTTCGGCCCTCAGAAGCGCCGAAATCGCGTTTTCTCGCTGAGCCCAGTGGACGGTGACTCGGTATGAAAACTGCACGGAGGAGCTGTTTTATCGTTTCTACCGTGCAGTTCGACATGTAAACTGCCCAGAAACCGAATCTGCTGACAGATCGCAAATCGGCCGATATCGCGTTTTCGGCCCTCAGAAGCGCCGAAATCGCGTTTTCTCGCTGAGCCCAGTGGACGGTGACTCGGTATGAAAACTGCACGGAGGAGCTGTTTTATCGTTTCTACCGTGCAGTTCGACATGTAAACTGCCCAGAAACCGAATCTGCTGACAGATCGCAAATCGGCCGATATCGCGTTTTCGGCCCTCAGAAGCGCCGAAATCGCGTTTTCTCGCTGAGCCCAGTGGACGGTGACTCGGTATGAAAACTGCACGGAGGAGCTGTTTTATCGTTTCTACCGTGCAGTTCGACATGTAAACTGCCCAGAAACCGAATCTGCTGACAGATCGAAAATCGGCCGATATCGCGTTTTCGGCCCTCAGAAGCGCCGAAATCGCGTTTTCTCGCTGAGCCCAGTGGACGGTGACTCGGTATGAAAACTGCACGGAGGAGCTGTTTTATCGTTTCTACCGTGCAGTTCGACATGTAAACTGCCCAGAAACCGAATCTGCTGACAGATCGAAAATCGGCCGATATCGCGTTTTCGGCCCTCAGAAGCGCCGAAATCGCGTTTTCTCGCTGAGCCCAGTGGACGGTGACTCGGTATGAAAACTGCACGGAGGAGCTGTTTTATCGTTTCTACCGTGCAGTTCGACATGTAAACTGCCCAGAAACCGAATCTGCTGACAGATCGCAAATCGGCCGATATCGCGTTTTCGGCCCTCAGAAGCGCCGAAATCGCGTTTTCTCGCTGAGCCCAGTGGACGGTGACTCGGTATGAAAACTGCACGGAGGAGCTGTTTTATCGTTTCTACCGTGCAGTTCGACATGTAAACTGCCCAGAAACCGAATCTGCTGACAGATCGCAAATCGGCCGATATCGCGTTTTCGGCCCTCAGAAGCGCCGAAATCGCGTTTTCTCGCTGAGCCCAGTGGACGGTGACTCGGTATGAAAACTGCACGGAGGAGCTGTTTTATCGTTTCTACCGTGCAGTTCGACATGTAAACTGCCCAGAAACCGAATCTGCTGACAGATCGAAAATCGGCCGATATCGCGTTTTCGGCCCTCAGAAGCGCCGAAATCGCGTTTTCTCGCTGAGCCCAGTGGACGGTGACTCGGTATGAAAACTGCACGGAGGAGCTGTTTTATCGTTTCTACCGTGCAGTTCGACATGTAAACTGCCCAGAAACCGAATCTGCTGACAGATCGCAAATCGGCCGATATCGCGTTTTCGGCCCTCAGAAGCGCCGAAATCGCGTTTTCTCGCTGAGCCCAGTGGACGGTGACTCGGTATGAAAACTGCACGGAGGAGCTGTTTTATCGTTTCTACCGTGCAGTTCGACATGTAAACTGCCCAGAAACCGAATCTGCTGACAGATCGAAAATCGGCCGATATCGCGTTTTCGGCCCTCAGAAGCGCCGAAATCGCGTTTTCTCGCTGAGCCCAGTGGACGGTGACTCGGTATGAAAACTGCACGGAGGAGCTGTTTTATCGTTTCTACCGTGCAGTTCGACATGTAAACTGCCCAGAAACCGAATCTGCTGACAGATCGCAAATCGGCCGATATCGCGTTTTCGGCCCTCAGAAGCGCCGAAATCGCGTTTTCTCGCTGAGCCCAGTGGACGGTGACTCGGTATGAAAACTGCACGGAGGAGCTGTTTTATCGTTTCTACCGTGCAGTTCGACATGTAAACTGCCCAGAAACCGAATCTGCTGACAGATCGCAAATCGGCCGATATCGCGTTTTCGGCCCTCAGAAGCGCCGAAATCGCGTTTTCTCGCTGAGCCCAGTGGACGGTGACTCGGTATGAAAACTGCACGGAGGAGCTGTTTTATCGTTTCTACCGTGCAGTTCGACATGTAAACTGCCCAGAAACCGAATCTGCTGACAGATCGCAAATCGGCCGATATCGCGTTTTCGGCCCTCAGAAGCGCCGAAATCGCGTTTTCTCGCTGAGCCCAGTGGACGGTGACTCGGTATGAAAACTGCACGGAGGAGCTGTTTTATCGTTTCTACCGTGCAGTTCGACATGTAAACTGCCCAGAAACCGAATCTGCTGACAGATCGCAAATCGGCCGATATCGCGTTTTCGGCCCTCAGAAGCGCCGAAATCGCGTTTTCTCGCTGAGCCCAGTGGACGGTGACTCGGTATGAAAACTGCACGGAGGAGCTGTTTTATCGTTTCTACCGTGCAGTTCGACATGTAAACTGCCCAGAAACCGAATCTGCTGACAGATCGCAAATCGGCCGATATCGCGTTTTCGGCCCTCAGAAGCGCCGAAATCGCGTTTTCTCGCTGAGCCCAGTGGACGGTGACTCGGTATGAAAACTGCACGGAGGAGCTGTTTTATCGTTTCTACCGTGCAGTTCGACATGTAAACTGCCCAGAAACCGAATCTGCTGACAGATCGCAAATCGGCCGATATCGCGTTTTCGGCCCTCAGAAGCGCCGAAATCGCGTTTTCTCGCTGAGCCCAGTGGACGGTGACTCGGTATGAAAACTGCACGGAGGAGCTGTTTTATCGTTTCTACCGTGCAGTTCGACATGTAAACTGCCCAGAAACCGAATCTGCTGACAGATCGAAAATCGGCCGATATCGCGTTTTCGGCCCTCAGAAGCGCCGAAATCGCGTTTTCTCGCTGAGCCCAGTGGACGGTGACTCGGTATGAAAACTGCACGGAGGAGCTGTTTTATCGTTTCTACCGTGCAGTTCGACATGTAAACTGCCCAGAAACCGAATCTGCTGACAGATCGCAAATCGGCCGATATCGCGTTTTCGGCCCTCAGAAGCGCCGAAATCGCGTTTTCTCGCTGAGCCCAGTGGACGGTGACTCGGTATGAAAACTGCACGGAGGAGCTGTTTTATCGTTTCTACCGTGCAGTTCGACATGTAAACTGCCCAGAAACCGAATCTGCTGACAGATCGCAAATCGGCCGATATCGCGTTTTCGGCCCTCAGAAGCGCCGAAATCGCGTTTTCTCGCTGAGCCCAGTGGACGGTGACTCGGTATGAAAACTGCACGGAGGAGCTGTTTTATCGTTTCTACCGTGCAGTTCGACATGTAAACTGCCCAGAAACCGAATCTGCTGACAGATCGCAAATCGGCCGATATCGCGTTTTCGGCCCTCAGAAGCGCCGAAATCGCGTTTTCTCGCTGAGCCCAGTGGACGGTGACTCGGTATGAAAACTGCACGGAGGAGCTGTTTTATCGTTTCTACCGTGCAGTTCGACATGTAAACTGCCCAGAAACCGAATCTGCTGACAGATCGAAAATCGGCCGATATCGCGTTTTCGGCCCTCAGAAGCGCCGAAATCGCGTTTTCTCGCTGAGCCCAGTGGACGGTGACTCGGTATGAAAACTGCACGGAGGAGCTGTTTTATCGTTTCTACCGTGCAGTTCGACATGTAAACTGCCCAGAAACCGAATCTGCTGACAGATCGAAAATCGGCCGATATCGCGTTTTCGGCCCTCAGAAGCGCCGAAATCGCGTTTTCTCGCTGAGCCCAGTGGACGGTGACTCGGTATGAAAACTGCACGGAGGAGCTGTTTTATCGTTTCTACCGTGCAGTTCGACATGTAAACTGCCCAGAAACCGAATCTGCTGACAGATCGCAAATCGGCCGATATCGCGTTTTCGGCCCTCAGAAGCGCCGAAATCGCGTTTTCTCGCTGAGCCCAGTGGACGGTGACTCGGTATGAAAACTGCACGGAGGAGCTGTTTTATCGTTTCTACCGTGCAGTTCGACATGTAAACTGCCCAGAAACCGAATCTGCTGACAGATCGAAAATCGGCCGATATCGCGTTTTCGGCCCTCAGAAGCGCCGAAATCGCGTTTTCTCGCTGAGCCCAGTGGACGGTGACTCGGTATGAAAACTGCACGGAGGAGCTGTTTTATCGTTTCTACCGTGCAGTTCGACATGTAAACTGCCCAGAAACCGAATCTGCTGACAGATCGCAAATCGGCCGATATCGCGTTTTCGGCCCTCAGAAGCGCCGAAATCGCGTTTTCTCGCTGAGCCCAGTGGACGGTGACTCGGTATGAAAACTGCACGGAGGAGCTGTTTTATCGTTTCTACCGTGCAGTTCGACATGTAAACTGCCCAGAAACCGAATCTGCTGACAGATCGCAAATCGGCCGATATCGCGTTTTCGGCCCTCAGAAGCGCCGAAATCGCGTTTTCTCGCTGAGCCCAGTGGACGGTGACTCGGTATGAAAACTGCACGGAGGAGCTGTTTTATCGTTTCTACCGTGCAGTTCGACATGTAAACTGCCCAGAAACCGAATCTGCTGACAGATCGAAAATCGGCCGATATCGCGTTTTCGGCCCTCAGAAGCGCCGAAATCGCGTTTTCTCGCTGAGCCCAGTGGACGGTGACTCGGTATGAAAACTGCACGGAGGAGCTGTTTTATCGTTTCTACCGTGCAGTTCGACATGTAAACTGCCCAGAAACCGAATCTGCTGACAGATCGCAAATCGGCCGATATCGCGTTTTCGGCCCTCAGAAGCGCCGAAATCGCGTTTTCTCGCTGAGCCCAGTGGACGGTGACTCGGTATGAAAACTGCACGGAGGAGCTGTTTTATCGTTTCTACCGTGCAGTTCGACATGTAAACTGCCCAGAAACCGAATCTGCTGACAGATCGAAAATCGGCCGATATCGCGTTTTCGGCCCTCAGAAGCGCCGAAATCGCGTTTTCTCGCTGAGCCCAGTGGACGGTGACTCGGTATGAAAACTGCACGGAGGAGCTGTTTTATCGTTTCTACCGTGCAGTTCGACATGTAAACTGCCCAGAAACCGAATCTGCTGACAGATCGCAAATCGGCCGATATCGCGTTTTCGGCCCTCAGAAGCGCCGAAATCGCGTTTTCTCGCTGAGCCCAGTGGACGGTGACTCGGTATGAAAACTGCACGGAGGAGCTGTTTTATCGTTTCTACCGTGCAGTTCGACATGTAAACTGCCCAGAAACCGAATCTGCTGACAGATCGCAAATCGGCCGATATCGCGTTTTCGGCCCTCAGAAGCGCCGAAATCGCGTTTTCTCGCTGAGCCCAGTGGACGGTGACTCGGTATGAAAACTGCACGGAGGAGCTGTTTTATCGTTTCTACCGTGCAGTTCGACATGTAAACTGCCCAGAAACCGAATCTGCTGACAGATCGCAAATCGGCCGATATCGCGTTTTCGGCCCTCAGAAGCGCCGAAATCGCGTTTTCTCGCTGAGCCCAGTGGACGGTGACTCGGTATGAAAACTGCACGGAGGAGCTGTTTTATCGTTTCTACCGTGCAGTTCGACATGTAAACTGCCCAGAAACCGAATCTGCTGACAGATCGCAAATCGGCCGATATCGCGTTTTCGGCCCTCAGAAGCGCCGAAATCGCGTTTTCTCGCTGAGCCCAGTGGACGGTGACTCGGTATGAAAACTGCACGGAGGAGCTGTTTTATCGTTTCTACCGTGCAGTTCAACATGTAAACTGCCCAGAAACCGAATCTGCTGACAGATCGCAAATCGGCCGATATCGCGTTTTCGGCCCTCAGAAGCGCCGAAATCGCGTTTTCTCGCTGAGCCCAGTGGACGGTGACTCGGTATGAAAACTGCACGGAGGAGCTGTTTTATCGTTTCTACCGTGCAGTTCGACATGTAAACTGCCCAGAAACCGAATCTGCTGACAGATCGAAAATCGGCCGATATCGCGTTTTCGGCCCTCAGAAGCGCCGAAATCGCGTTTTCTCGCTGAGCCCAGTGGACGGTGACTCGGTATGAAAACTGCACGGAGGAGCTGTTTTATCGTTTCTACCGTGCAGTTCGACATGTAAACTGCCCAGAAACCGAATCTGCTGACAGATCGCAAATCGGCCGATATCGCGTTTTCGGCCCTCAGAAGCGCCGAAATCGCGTTTTCTCGCTGAGCCCAGTGGACGGTGACTCGGTATGAAAACTGCACGGAGGAGCTGTTTTATCGTTTCTACCGTGCAGTTCGACATGTAAACTGCCCAGAAACCGAATCTGCTGACAGATCGAAAATCGGCCGATATCGCGTTTTCGGCCCTCAGAAGCGCCGAAATCGCGTTTTCTCGCTGAGCCCAGTGGACGGTGACTCGGTATGAAAACTGCACGGAGGAGCTGTTTTATCGTTTCTACCGTGCAGTTCGACATGTAAACTGCCCAGAAACCGAATCTGCTGACAGATCGCAAATCGGCCGATATCGCGTTTTCGGCCCTCAGAAGCGCCGAAATCGCGTTTTCTCGCTGAGCCCAGTGGACGGTGACTCGGTATGAAAACTGCACGGAGGAGCTGTTTTATCGTTTCTACCGTGCAGTTCGACATGTAAACTGCCCAGAAACCGAATCTGCTGACAGATCGAAAATCGGCCGATATCGCGTTTTCGGCCCTCAGAAGCGCCGAAATCGCGTTTTCTCGCTGAGCCCAGTGGACGGTGACTCGGTATGAAAACTGCACGGAGGAGCTGTTTTATCGTTTCTACCGTGCAGTTCGACATGTAAACTGCCCAGAAACCGAATCTGCTGACAGATCGAAAATCGGCCGATATCGCGTTTTCGGCCCTCAGAAGCGCCGAAATCGCGTTTTCTCGCTGAGCCCAGTGGACGGTGACTCGGTATGAAAACTGCACGGAGGAGCTGTTTTATCGTTTCTACCGTGCAGTTCGACATGTAAACTGCCCAGAAACCGAATCTGCTGACAGATCGAAAATCGGCCGATATCGCGTTTTCGGCCCTCAGAAGCGCCGAAATCGCGTTTTCTCGCTGAGCCCAGTGGACGGTGACTCGGTATGAAAACTGCACGGAGGAGCTGTTTTATCGTTTCTACCGTGCAGTTCGACATGTAAACTGCCCAGAAACCGAATCTGCTGACAGATCGCAAATCGGCCGATATCGCGTTTTCGGCCCTCAGAAGCGCCGAAATCGCGTTTTCTCGCTGAGCCCAGTGGACGGTGACTCGGTATGAAAACTGCACGGAGGAGCTGTTTTATCGTTTCTACCGTGCAGTTCGACATGTAAACTGCCCAGAAACCGAATCTGCTGACAGATCGCAAATCGGCCGATATCGCGTTTTCGGCCCTCAGAAGCGCCGAAATCGCGTTTTCTCGCTGAGCCCAGTGGACGGTGACTCGGTATGAAAACTGCACGGAGGAGCTGTTTTATCGTTTCTACCGTGCAGTTCGACATGTAAACTGCCCAGAAACCGAATCTGCTGACAGATCGCAAATCGGCCGATATCGCGTTTTCGGCCCTCAGAAGCGCCGAAATCGCGTTTTCTCGCTGAGCCCAGTGGACGGTGACTCGGTATGAAAACTGCACGGAGGAGCTGTTTTATCGTTTCTACCGTGCAGTTCGACATGTAAACTGCCCAGAAACCGAATCTGCTGACAGATCGAAAATCGGCCGATATCGCGTTTTCGGCCCTCAGAAGCGCCGAAATCGCGTTTTCTCGCTGAGCCCAGTGGACGGTGACTCGGTATGAAAACTGCACGGAGGAGCTGTTTTATCGTTTCTACCGTGCAGTTCGACATGTAAACTGCCCAGAAACCGAATCTGCTGACAGATCGCAAATCGGCCGATATCGCGTTTTCGGCCCTCAGAAGCGCCGAAATCGCGTTTTCTCGCTGAGCCCAGTGGACGGTGACTCGGTATGAAAACTGCACGGAGGAGCTGTTTTATCGTTTCTACCGTGCAGTTCGACATGTAAACTGCCCAGAAACCGAATCTGCTGACAGATCGAAAATCGGCCGATATCGCGTTTTCGGCCCTCAGAAGCGCCGAAATCGCGTTTTCTCGCTGAGCCCAGTGGACGGTGACTCGGTATGAAAACTGCACGGAGGAGCTGTTTTATCGTTTCTACCGTGCAGTTCGACATGTAAACTGCCCAGAAACCGAATCTGCTGACAGATCGCAAATCGGCCGATATCGCGTTTTCGGCCCTCAGAAGCGCCGAAATCGCGTTTTCTCGCTGAGCCCAGTGGACGGTGACTCGGTATGAAAACTGCACGGAGGAGCTGTTTTATCGTTTCTACCGTGCAGTTCGACATGTAAACTGCCCAGAAACCGAATCTGCTGACAGATCGAAAATCGGCCGATATCGCGTTTTCGGCCCTCAGAAGCGCCGAAATCGCGTTTTCTCGCTGAGCCCAGTGGACGGTGACTCGGTATGAAAACTGCACGGAGGAGCTGTTTTATCGTTTCTACCGTGCAGTTCGACATGTAAACTGCCCAGAAACCGAATCTGCTGACAGATCGCAAATCGGCCGATATCGCGTTTTCGGCCCTCAGAAGCGCCGAAATCGCGTTTTCTCGCTGAGCCCAGTGGACGGTGACTCGGTATGAAAACTGCACGGAGGAGCTGTTTTATCGTTTCTACCGTGCAGTTCGACATGTAAACTGCCCAGAAACCGAATCTGCTGACAGATCGAAAATCGGCCGATATCGCGTTTTCGGCCCTCAGAAGCGCCGAAATCGCGTTTTCTCGCTGAGCCCAGTGGACGGTGACTCGGTATGAAAAATGCACGGAGGAGCTGATATATCGTTTCTACCGTGCAGTTCGACATGAAAACTGCCCAGAAACCGAATCTGCTGACAGATCGCAAATCGGCCGATATCGCGTTTTCGGCCCTCAGAAGCGCCGAAATCGCGTTTTCTCGCTGAGCCCAGTGGACGGTGACTCGGTATGAAAACTGCACGGAGGAGCTGTTTTATCGTTTCTACCGTGCAGTTCGACATGTAAACTGCCCAGAAACCGAATCTGCTGACAGATCGCAAATCGGCCGATATCGCGTTTTCGGCCCTCAGAAGCGCCGAAATCGCGTTTTCTCGCTGAGCCCAGTGGACGGTGACTCGGTATGAAAACTGCACGGAGGAGCTGTTTTATCGTTTCTACCGTGCAGTTCGACATGTAAACTGCCCAGAAACCGAATCTGCTGACAGATCGCAAATCGGCCGATATCGCGTTTTCGGCCCTCAGAAGCGCCGAAATCGCGTTTTCTCGCTGAGCCCAGTGGACGGTGACTCGGTATGAAAACTGCACGGAGGAGCTGTTTTATCGTTTCTACCGTGCAGTTCGACATGTAAACTGCCCAGAAACCGAATCTGCTGACAGATCGCAAATCGGCCGATATCGCGTTTTCGGCCCTCAGAAGCGCCGAAATCGCGTTTTCTCGCTGAGCCCAGTGGACGGTGACTCGGTATGAAAACTGCACGGAGGAGCTGTTTTATCGTTTCTACCGTGCAGTTCGACATGTAAACTGCCCAGAAACCGAATCTGCTGACAGATCGAAAATCGGCCGATATCGCGTTTTCGGCCCTCAGAAGCGCCGAAATCGCGTTTTCTCGCTGAGCCCAGTGGACGGTGACTCGGTATGAAAACTGCACGGAGGAGCTGTTTTATCGTTTCTACCGTGCAGTTCGACATGTAAACTGCCCAGAAACCGAATCTGCTGACAGATCGAAAATCGGCCGATATCGCGTTTTCGGCCCTCAGAAGCGCCGAAATCGCGTTTTCTCGCTGAGCCCAGTGGACGGTGACTCGGTATGAAAACTGCACGGAGGAGCTGTTTTATCGTTTCTACCGTGCAGTTCGACATGTAAACTGCCCAGAAACCGAATCTGCTGACAGATCGAAAATCGGCCGATATCGCGTTTTCGGCCCTCAGAAGCGCCGAAATCGCGTTTTCTCGCTGAGCCCAGTGGACGGTGACTCGGTATGAAAACTGCACGGAGGAGCTGTTTTATCGTTTCTACCGTGCAGTTCGACATGTAAACTGCCCAGAAACCGAATCTGCTGACAGATCGCAAATCGGCCGATATCGCGTTTTCGGCCCTCAGAAGCGCCGAAATCGCGTTTTCTCGCTGAGCCCAGTGGACGGTGACTCGGTATGAAAACTGCACGGAGGAGCTGTTTTATCGTTTCTACCGTGCAGTTCGACATGTAAACTGCCCAGAAACCGAATCTGCTGACAGATCGAAAATCGGCCGATATCGCGTTTTCGGCCCTCAGAAGCGCCGAAATCGCGTTTTCTCGCTGAGCCCAGTGGACGGTGACTCGGTATGAAAACTGCACGGAGGAGCTGTTTTATCGTTTCTACCGTGCAGTTCGACATGTAAACTGCCCAGAAACCGAATCTGCTGACAGATCGCAAATCGGCCGATATCGCGTTTTCGGCCCTCAGAAGCGCCGAAATCGCGTTTTCTCGCTGAGCCCAGTGGACGGTGACTCGGTATGAAAACTGCACGGAGGAGCTGTTTTATCGTTTCTACCGTGCAGTTCGACATGTAAACTGCCCAGAAACCGAATCTGCTGACAGATCGCAAATCGGCCGATATCGCGTTTTCGGCCCTCAGAAGCGCCGAAATCGCGTTTTCTCGCTGAGCCCAGTGGACGGTGACTCGGTATGAAAACTGCACGGAGGAGCTGTTTTATCGTTTCTACCGTGCAGTTCGACATGTAAACTGCCCAGAAACCGAATCTGCTGACAGATCGCAAATCGGCCGATATCGCGTTTTCGGCCCTCAGAAGCGCCGAAATCGCGTTTTCTCGCTGAGCCCAGTGGACGGTGACTCGGTATGAAAACTGCACGGAGGAGCTGTTTTATCGTTTCTACCGTGCAGTTCGACATGTAAACTGCCCAGAAACCGAATCTGCTGACAGATCGCAAATCGGCCGATATCGCGTTTTCGGCCCTCAGAAGCGCCGAAATCGCGTTTTCTCGCTGAGCCCAGTGGACGGTGACTCGGTATGAAAACTGCACGGAGGAGCTGTTTTATCGTTTCTACCGTGCAGTTCGACATGTAAACTGCCCAGAAACCGAATCTGCTGACAGATCGCAAATCGGCCGATATCGCGTTTTCGGCCCTCAGAAGCGCCGAAATCGCGTTTTCTCGCTGAGCCCAGTGGACGGTGACTCGGTATGAAAACTGCACGGAGGAGCTGTTTTATCGTTTCTACCGTGCAGTTCGACATGTAAACTGCCCAGAAACCGAATCTGCTGACAGATCGAAAATCGGCCGATATCGCGTTTTCGGCCCTCAGAAGCGCCGAAATCGCGTTTTCTCGCTGAGCCCAGTGGACGGTGACTCGGTATGAAAACTGCACGGAGGAGCTGTTTTATCGTTTCTACCGTGCAGTTCGACATGTAAACTGCCCAGAAACCGAATCTGCTGACAGATCGCAAATCGGCCGATATCGCGTTTTCGGCCCTCAGAAGCGCCGAAATCGCGTTTTCTCGCTGAGCCCAGTGGACGGTGACTCGGTATGAAAACTGCACGGAGGAGCTGTTTTATCGTTTCTACCGTGCAGTTCGACATGTAAACTGCCCAGAAACCGAATCTGCTGACAGATCGCAAATCGGCCGATATCGCGTTTTCGGCCCTCAGAAGCGCCGAAATCGCGTTTTCTCGCTGAGCCCAGTGGACGGTGACTCGGTATGAAAACTGCACGGAGGAGCTGTTTTATCGTTTCTACCGTGCAGTTCGACATGTAAACTGCCCAGAAACCGAATCTGCTGACAGATCGCAAATCGGCCGATATCGCGTTTTCGGCCCTCAGAAGCGCCGAAATCGCGTTTTCTCGCTGAGCCCAGTGGACGGTGACTCGGTATGAAAACTGCACGGAGGAGCTGTTTTATCGTTTCTACCGTGCAGTTCGACATGTAAACTGCCCAGAAACCGAATCTGCTGACAGATCGAAAATCGGCCGATATCGCGTTTTCGGCCCTCAGAAGCGCCGAAATCGCGTTTTCTCGCTGAGCCCAGTGGACGGTGACTCGGTATGAAAACTGCACGGAGGAGCTGTTTTATCGTTTCTACCGTGCAGTTCGACATGTAAACTGCCCAGAAACCGAATCTGCTGACAGATCGCAAATCGGCCGATATCGCGTTTTCGGCCCTCAGAAGCGCCGAAATCGCGTTTTCTCGCTGAGCCCAGTGGACGGTGACTCGGTATGAAAACTGCACGGAGGAGCTGTTTTATCGTTTCTACCGTGCAGTTCGACATGTAAACTGCCCAGAAACCGAATCTGCTGACAGATCGCAAATCGGCCGATATCGCGTTTTCGGCCCTCAGAAGCGCCGAAATCGCGTTTTCTCGCTGAGCCCAGTGGACGGTGACTCGGTATGAAAACTGCACGGAGGAGCTGTTTTATCGTTTCTACCGTGCAGTTCGACATGTAAACTGCCCAGAAACCGAATCTGCTGACAGATCGCAAATCGGCCGATATCGCGTTTTCGGCCCTCAGAAGCGCCGAAATCGCGTTTTCTCGCTGAGCCCAGTGGACGGTGACTCGGTATGAAAACTGCACGGAGGAGCTGTTTTATCGTTTCTACCGTGCAGTTCGACATGTAAACTGCCCAGAAACCGAATCTGCTGACAGATCGCAAATCGGCCGATATCGCGTTTTCGGCCCTCAGAAGCGCCGAAATCGCGTTTTCTCGCTGAGCCCAGTGGACGGTGACTCGGTATGAAAACTGCACGGAGGAGCTGTTTTATCGTTTCTACCGTGCAGTTCGACATGTAAACTGCCCAGAAACCGAATCTGCTGACAGATCGCAAATCGGCCGATATCGCGTTTTCGGCCCTCAGAAGCGCCGAAATCGCGTTTTCTCGCTGAGCCCAGTGGACGGTGACTCGGTATGAAAACTGCACGGAGGAGCTGTTTTATCGTTTCTACCGTGCAGTTCGACATGTAAACTGCCCAGAAACCGAATCTGCTGACAGATCGAAAATCGGCCGATATCGCGTTTTCGGCCCTCAGAAGCGCCGAAATCGCGTTTTCTCGCTGAGCCCAGTGGACGGTGACTCGGTATGAAAACTGCACGGAGGAGCTGTTTTATCGTTTCTACCGTGCAGTTCGACATGTAAACTGCCCAGAAACCGAATCTGCTGACAGATCGAAAATCGGCCGATATCGCGTTTTCGGCCCTCAGAAGCGCCGAAATCGCGTTTTCTCGCTGAGCCCAGTGGACGGTGACTCGGTATGAAAACTGCACGGAGGAGCTGTTTTATCGTTTCTACCGTGCAGTTCGACATGTAAACTGCCCAGAAACCGAATCTGCTGACAGATCGAAAATCGGCCGATATCGCGTTTTCGGCCCTCAGAAGCGCCGAAATCGCGTTTTCTCGCTGAGCCCAGTGGACGGTGACTCGGTATGAAAACTGCACGGAGGAGCTGTTTTATCGTTTCTACCGTGCAGTTCGACATGTAAACTGCCCAGAAACCGAATCTGCTGACAGATCGCAAATCGGCCGATATCGCGTTTTCGGCCCTCAGAAGCGCCGAAATCGCGTTTTCTCGCTGAGCCCAGTGGACGGTGACTCGGTATGAAAACTGCACGGAGGAGCTGTTTTATCGTTTCTACCGTGCAGTTCGACATGTAAACTGCCCAGAAACCGAATCTGCTGACAGATCGCAAATCGGCCGATATCGCGTTTTCGGCCCTCAGAAGCGCCGAAATCGCGTTTTCTCGCTGAGCCCAGTGGACGGTGACTCGGTATGAAAACTGCACGGAGGAGCTGTTTTATCGTTTCTACCGTGCAGTTCGACATGTAAACTGCCCAGAAACCGAATCTGCTGACAGATCGCAAATCGGCCGATATCGCGTTTTCGGCCCTCAGAAGCGCCGAAATCGCGTTTTCTCGCTGAGCCCAGTGGACGGTGACTCGGTATGAAAACTGCACGGAGGAGCTGTTTTATCGTTTCTACCGTGCAGTTCGACATGTAAACTGCCCAGAAACCGAATCTGCTGACAGATCGCAAATCGGCCGATATCGCGTTTTCGGCCCTCAGAAGCGCCGAAATCGCGTTTTCTCGCTGAGCCCAGTGGACGGTGACTCGGTATGAAAACTGCACGGAGGAGCTGTTTTATCGTTTCTACCGTGCAGTTCGACATGTAAACTGCCCAGAAACCGAATCTGCTGACAGATCGCAAATCGGCCGATATCGCGTTTTCGGCCCTCAGAAGCGCCGAAATCGCGTTTTCTCGCTGAGCCCAGTGGACGGTGACTCGGTATGAAAACTGCACGGAGGAGCTGTTTTATCGTTTCTACCGTGCAGTTCGACATGTAAACTGCCCAGAAACCGAATCTGCTGACAGATCGAAAATCGGCCGATATCGCGTTTTCGGCCCTCAGAAGCGCCGAAATCGCGTTTTCTCGCTGAGCCCAGTGGACGGTGACTCGGTATGAAAACTGCACGGAGGAGCTGTTTTATCGTTTCTACCGTGCAGTTCGACATGTAAACTGCCCAGAAACCGAATCTGCTGACAGATCGAAAATCGGCCGATATCGCGTTTTCGGCCCTCAGAAGCGCCGAAATCGCGTTTTCTCGCTGAGCCCAGTGGACGGTGACTCGGTATGAAAACTGCACGGAGGAGCTGTTTTATCGTTTCTACCGTGCAGTTCGACATGTAAACTGCCCAGAAACCGAATCTGCTGACAGATCGCAAATCGGCCGATATCGCGTTTTCGGCCCTCAGAAGCGCCGAAATCGCGTTTTCTCGCTGAGCCCAGTGGACGGTGACTCGGTATGAAAACTGCACGGAGGAGCTGTTTTATCGTTTCTACCGTGCAGTTCGACATGTAAACTGCCCAGAAACCGAATCTGCTGACAGATCGAAAATCGGCCGATATCGCGTTTTCGGCCCTCAGAAGCGCCGAAATCGCGTTTTCTCGCTGAGCCCAGTGGACGGTGACTCGGTATGAAAACTGCACGGAGGAGCTGTTTTATCGTTTCTACCGTGCAGTTCGACATGTAAACTGCCCAGAAACCGAATCTGCTGACAGATCGCAAATCGGCCGATATCGCGTTTTCGGCCCTCAGAAGCGCCGAAATCGCGTTTTCTCGCTGAGCCCAGTGGACGGTGACTCGGTATGAAAACTGCACGGAGGAGCTGTTTTATCGTTTCTACCGTGCAGTTCGACATGTAAACTGCCCAGAAACCGAATCTGCTGACAGATCGAAAATCGGCCGATATCGCGTTTTCGGCCCTCAGAAGCGCCGAAATCGCGTTTTCTCGCTGAGCCCAGTGGACGGTGACTCGGTATGAAAACTGCACGGAGGAGCTGTTTTATCGTTTCTACCGTGCAGTTCGACATGTAAACTGCCCAGAAACCGAATCTGCTGACAGATCGCAAATCGGCCGATATCGCGTTTTCGGCCCTCAGAAGCGCCGAAATCGCGTTTTCTCGCTGAGCCCAGTGGACGGTGACTCGGTATGAAAACTGCACGGAGGAGCTGTTTTATCGTTTCTACCGTGCAGTTCGACATGTAAACTGCCCAGAAACCGAATCTGCTGACAGATCGAAAATCGGCCGATATCGCGTTTTCGGCCCTCAGAAGCGCCGAAATCGCGTTTTCTCGCTGAGCCCAGTGGACGGTGACTCGGTATGAAAACTGCACGGAGGAGCTGTTTTATCGTTTCTACCGTGCAGTTCGACATGTAAACTGCCCAGAAACCGAATCTGCTGACAGATCGCAAATCGGCCGATATCGCGTTTTCGGCCCTCAGAAGCGCCGAAATCGCGTTTTCTCGCTGAGCCCAGTGGACGGTGACTCGGTATGAAAACTGCACGGAGGAGCTGTTTTATCGTTTCTACCGTGCAGTTCGACATGTAAACTGCCCAGAAACCGAATCTGCTGACAGATCGAAAATCGGCCGATATCGCGTTTTCGGCCCTCAGAAGCGCCGAAATCGCGTTTTCTCGCTGAGCCCAGTGGACGGTGACTCGGTATGAAAACTGCACGGAGGAGCTGTTTTATCGTTTCTACCGTGCAGTTCGACATGTAAACTGCCCAGAAACCGAATCTGCTGACAGATCGCAAATCGGCCGATATCGCGTTTTCGGCCCTCAGAAGCGCCGAAATCGCGTTTTCTCGCTGAGCCCAGTGGACGGTGACTCGGTATGAAAACTGCACGGAGGAGCTGTTTTATCGTTTCTACCGTGCAGTTCGACATGTAAACTGCCCAGAAACCGAATCTGCTGACAGATCGCAAATCGGCCGATATCGCGTTTTCGGCCCTCAGAAGCGCCGAAATCGCGTTTTCTCGCTGAGCCCAGTGGACGGTGACTCGGTATGAAAACTGCACGGAGGAGCTGTTTTATCGTTTCTACCGTGCAGTTCGACATGTAAACTGCCCAGAAACCGAATCTGCTGACAGATCGCAAATCGGCCGATATCGCGTTTTCGGCCCTCAGAAGCGCCGAAATCGCGTTTTCTCGCTGAGCCCAGTGGACGGTGACTCGGTATGAAAACTGCACGGAGGAGCTGTTTTATCGTTTCTACCGTGCAGTTCGACATGTAAACTGCCCAGAAACCGAATCTGCTGACAGATCGCAAATCGGCCGATATCGCGTTTTCGGCCCTCAGAAGCGCCGAAATCGCGTTTTCTCGCTGAGCCCAGTGGACGGTGACTCGGTATGAAAACTGCACGGAGGAGCTGTTTTATCGTTTCTACCGTGCAGTTCGACATGTAAACTGCCCAGAAACCGAATCTGCTGACAGATCGAAAATCGGCCGATATCGCGTTTTCGGCCCTCAGAAGCGCCGAAATCGCGTTTTCTCGCTGAGCCCAGTGGACGGTGACTCGGTATGAAAACTGCACGGAGGAGCTGTTTTATCGTTTCTACCGTGCAGTTCGACATGTAAACTGCCCAGAAACCGAATCTGCTGACAGATCGCAAATCGGCCGATATCGCGTTTTCGGCCCTCAGAAGCGCCGAAATCGCGTTTTCTCGCTGAGCCCAGTGGACGGTGACTCGGTATGAAAACTGCACGGAGGAGCTGTTTTATCGTTTCTACCGTGCAGTTCGACATGTAAACTGCCCAGAAACCGAATCTGCTGACAGATCGCAAATCGGCCGATATCGCGTTTTCGGCCCTCAGAAGCGCCGAAATCGCGTTTTCTCGCTGAGCCCAGTGGACGGTGACTCGGTATGAAAACTGCACGGAGGAGCTGTTTTATCGTTTCTACCGTGCAGTTCGACATGTAAACTGCCCAGAAACCGAATCTGCTGACAGATCGAAAATCGGCCGATATCGCGTTTTCGGCCCTCAGAAGCGCCGAAATCGCGTTTTCTCGCTGAGCCCAGTGGACGGTGACTCGGTATGAAAACTGCACGGAGGAGCTGTTTTATCGTTTCTACCGTGCAGTTCGACATGTAAACTGCCCAGAAACCGAATCTGCTGACAGATCGCAAATCGGCCGATATCGCGTTTTCGGCCCTCAGAAGCGCCGAAATCGCGTTTTCTCGCTGAGCCCAGTGGACGGTGACTCGGTATGAAAACTGCACGGAGGAGCTGTTTTATCGTTTCTACCGTGCAGTTCGACATGTAAACTGCCCAGAAACCGAATCTGCTGACAGATCGCAAATCGGCCGATATCGCGTTTTCGGCCCTCAGAAGCGCCGAAATCGCGTTTTCTCGCTGAGCCCAGTGGACGGTGACTCGGTATGAAAACTGCACGGAGGAGCTGTTTTATCGTTTCTACCGTGCAGTTCGACATGTAAACTGCCCAGAAACCGAATCTGCTGACAGATCGAAAATCGGCCGATATCGCGTTTTCGGCCCTCAGAAGCGCCGAAATCGCGTTTTCTCGCTGAGCCCAGTGGACGGTGACTCGGTATGAAAACTGCACGGAGGAGCTGTTTTATCGTTTCTACCGTGCAGTTCGACATGTAAACTGCCCAGAAACCGAATCTGCTGACAGATCGCAAATCGGCCGATATCGCGTTTTCGGCCCTCAGAAGCGCCGAAATCGCGTTTTCTCGCTGAGCCCAGTGGACGGTGACTCGGTATGAAAACTGCACGGAGGAGCTGTTTTATCGTTTCTACCGTGCAGTTCGACATGTAAACTGCCCAGAAACCGAATCTGCTGACAGATCGCAAATCGGCCGATATCGCGTTTTCGGCCCTCAGAAGCGCCGAAATCGCGTTTTCTCGCTGAGCCCAGTGGACGGTGACTCGGTATGAAAACTGCACGGAGGAGCTGTTTTATCGTTTCTACCGTGCAGTTCGACATGTAAACTGCCCAGAAACCGAATCTGCTGACAGATCGAAAATCGGCCGATATCGCGTTTTCGGCCCTCAGAAGCGCCGAAATCGCGTTTTCTCGCTGAGCCCAGTGGACGGTGACTCGGTATGAAAACTGCACGGAGGAGCTGTTTTATCGTTTCTACCGTGCAGTTCGACATGTAAACTGCCCAGAAACCGAATCTGCTGACAGATCGAAAATCGGCCGATATCGCGTTTTCGGCCCTCAGAAGCGCCGAAATCGCGTTTTCTCGCTGAGCCCAGTGGACGGTGACTCGGTATGAAAACTGCACGGAGGAGCTGTTTTATCGTTTCTACCGTGCAGTTCGACATGTAAACTGCCCAGAAACCGAATCTGCTGACAGATCGCAAATCGGCCGATATCGCGTTTTCGGCCCTCAGAAGCGCCGAAATCGCGTTTTCTCGCTGAGCCCAGTGGACGGTGACTCGGTATGAAAACTGCACGGAGGAGCTGTTTTATCGTTTCTACCGTGCAGTTCGACATGTAAACTGCCCAGAAACCGAATCTGCTGACAGATCGAAAATCGGCCGATATCGCGTTTTCGGCCCTCAGAAGCGCCGAAATCGCGTTTTCTCGCTGAGCCCAGTGGACGGTGACTCGGTATGAAAACTGCACGGAGGAGCTGTTTTATCGTTTCTACCGTGCAGTTCGACATGTAAACTGCCCAGAAACCGAATCTGCTGACAGATCGAAAATCGGCCGATATCGCGTTTTCGGCCCTCAGAAGCGCCGAAATCGCGTTTTCTCGCTGAGCCCAGTGGACGGTGACTCGGTATGAAAACTGCACGGAGGAGCTGTTTTATCGTTTCTACCGTGCAGTTCGACATGTAAACTGCCCAGAAACCGAATCTGCTGACAGATCGCAAATCGGCCGATATCGCGTTTTCGGCCCTCAGAAGCGCCGAAATCGCGTTTTCTCGCTGAGCCCAGTGGACGGTGACTCGGTATGAAAACTGCACGGAGGAGCTGTTTTATCGTTTCTACCGTGCAGTTCGACATGTAAACTGCCCAGAAACCGAATCTGCTGACAGATCGAAAATCGGCCGATATCGCGTTTTCGGCCCTCAGAAGCGCCGAAATCGCGTTTTCTCGCTGAGCCCAGTGGACGGTGACTCGGTATGAAAACTGCACGGAGGAGCTGTTTTATCGTTTCTACCGTGCAGTTCGACATGTAAACTGCCCAGAAACCGAATCTGCTGACAGATCGCAAATCGGCCGATATCGCGTTTTCGGCCCTCAGAAGCGCCGAAATCGCGTTTTCTCGCTGAGCCCAGTGGACGGTGACTCGGTATGAAAACTGCACGGAGGAGCTGTTTTATCGTTTCTACCGTGCAGTTCGACATGTAAACTGCCCAGAAACCGAATCTGCTGACAGATCGCAAATCGGCCGATATCGCGTTTTCGGCCCTCAGAAGCGCCGAAATCGCGTTTTCTCGCTGAGCCCAGTGGACGGTGACTCGGTATGAAAACTGCACGGAGGAGCTGTTTTATCGTTTCTACCGTGCAGTTCGACATGTAAACTGCCCAGAAACCGAATCTGCTGACAGATCGAAAATCGGCCGATATCGCGTTTTCGGCCCTCAGAAGCGCCGAAATCGCGTTTTCTCGCTGAGCCGAGTGGACGGTGACTCGGTATGAAAACTGCACGGAGGAGCTGTTTTATCGTTTCTACCGTGCAGTTCGACATGTAAACTGCCCAGAAACCGAATCTGCTGACAGATCGCAAATCGGCCGATATCGCGTTTTCGGCCCTCAGAAGCGCCGAAATCGCGTTTTCTCGCTGAGCCCAGTGGACGGTGACTCGGTATGAAAACTGCACGGAGGAGCTGTTTTATCGTTTCTACCGTGCAGTTCGACATGTAAACTGCCCAGAAACCGAATCTGCTGACAGATCGAAAATCGGCCGATATCGCGTTTTCGGCCCTCAGAAGCGCCGAAATCGCGTTTTCTCGCTGAGCCCAGTGGACGGTGACTCGGTATGAAAACTGCACGGAGGAGCTGTTTTATCGTTTCTACCGTGCAGTTCGACATGTAAACTGCCCAGAAACCGAATCTGCTGACAGATCGCAAATCGGCCGATATCGCGTTTTCGGCCCTCAGAAGCGCCGAAATCGCGTTTTCTCGCTGAGCCCAGTGGACGGTGACTCGGTATGAAAACTGCACGGAGGAGCTGTTTTATCGTTTCTACCGTGCAGTTCGACATGTAAACTGCCCAGAAACCGAATCTGCTGACAGATCGAAAATCGGCCGATATCGCGTTTTCGGCCCTCAGAAGCGCCGAAATCGCGTTTTCTCGCTGAGCCCAGTGGACGGTGACTCGGTATGAAAACTGCACGGAGGAGCTGTTTTATCGTTTCTACCGTGCAGTTCGACATGTAAACTGCCCAGAAACCGAATCTGCTGACAGATCGCAAATCGGCCGATATCGCGTTTTCGGCCCTCAGAAGCGCCGAAATCGCGTTTTCTCGCTGAGCCCAGTGGACGGTGACTCGGTATGAAAACTGCACGGAGGAGCTGTTTTATCGTTTCTACCGTGCAGTTCGACATGTAAACTGCCCAGAAACCGAATCTGCTGACAGATCGCAAATCGGCCGATATCGCGTTTTCGGCCCTCAGAAGCGCCGAAATCGCGTTTTCTCGCTGAGCCCAGTGGACGGTGACTCGGTATGAAAACTGCACGGAGGAGCTGTTTTATCGTTTCTACCGTGCAGTTCGACATGTAAACTGCCCAGAAACCGAATCTGCTGACAGATCGCAAATCGGCCGATATCGCGTTTTCGGCCCTCAGAAGCGCCGAAATCGCGTTTTCTCGCTGAGCCCAGTGGACGGTGACTCGGTATGAAAACTGCACGGAGGAGCTGTTTTATCGTTTCTACCGTGCAGTTCGACATGTAAACTGCCCAGAAACCGAATCTGCTGACAGATCGAAAATCGGCCGATATCGCGTTTTCGGCCCTCAGAAGCGCCGAAATCGCGTTTTCTCGCTGAGCCCAGTGGACGGTGACTCGGTATGAAAACTGCACGGAGGAGCTGTTTTATCGTTTCTACCGTGCAGTTCGACATGTAAACTGCCCAGAAACCGAATCTGCTGACAGATCGAAAATCGGCCGATATCGCGTTTTCGGCCCTCAGAAGCGCCGAAATCGCGTTTTCTCGCTGAGCCCAGTGGACGGTGACTCGGTATGAAAACTGCACGGAGGAGCTGTTTTATCGTTTCTACCGTGCAGTTCGACATGTAAACTGCCCAGAAACCGAATCTGCTGACAGATCGCAAATCGGCCGATATCGCGTTTTCGGCCCTCAGAAGCGCCGAAATCGCGTTTTCTCGCTGAGCCCAGTGGACGGTGACTCGGTATGAAAACTGCACGGAGGAGCTGTTTTATCGTTTCTACCGTGCAGTTCGACATGTAAACTGCCCAGAAACCGAATCTGCTGACAGATCGCAAATCGGCCGATATCGCGTTTTCGGCCCTCAGAAGCGCCGAAATCGCGTTTTCTCGCTGAGCCCAGTGGACGGTGACTCGGTATGAAAACTGCACGGAGGAGCTGTTTTATCGTTTCTACCGTGCAGTTCGACATGTAAACTGCCCAGAAACCGAATCTGCTGACAGATCGCAAATCGGCCGATATCGCGTTTTCGGCCCTCAGAAGCGCCGAAATCGCGTTTTCTCGCTGAGCCCAGTGGACGGTGACTCGGTATGAAAACTGCACGGAGGAGCTGTTTTATCGTTTCTACCGTGCAGTTCGACATGTAAACTGCCCAGAAACCGAATCTGCTGACAGATCGAAAATCGGCCGATATCGCGTTTTCGGCCCTCAGAAGCGCCGAAATCGCGTTTTCTCGCTGAGCCCAGTGGACGGTGACTCGGTATGAAAACTGCACGGAGGAGCTGTTTTATCGTTTCTACCGTGCAGTTCGACATGTAAACTGCCCAGAAACCGAATCTGCTGACAGATCGAAAATCGGCCGATATCGCGTTTTCGGCCCTCAGAAGCGCCGAAATCGCGTTTTCTCGCTGAGCCCAGTGGACGGTGACTCGGTATGAAAACTGCACGGAGGAGCTGTTTTATCGTTTCTACCGTGCAGTTCGACATGTAAACTGCCCAGAAACCGAATCTGCTGACAGATCGCAAATCGGGCCGATATCGCGTTTTCGGCCCTCAGAAGCGCCGAAATCGCGTTTTCTCGCTGAGCCCAGTGGACGGTGACTCGGTATGAAAACTGCACGGAGGAGCTGTTTTATCGTTTCTACCGTGCAGTTCGACATGTAAACTGCCCAGAAACCGAATCTGCTGACAGATCGAAAATCGGCCGATATCGCGTTTTCGGCCCTCAGAAGCGCCGAAATCGCGTTTTCTCGCTGAGCCCAGTGGACGGTGACTCGGTATGAAAACTGCACGGAGGAGCTGTTTTATCGTTTCTACCGTGCAGTTCGACATGTAAACTGCCCAGAAACCGAATCTGCTGACAGATCGCAAATCGGCCGATATCGCGTTTTCGGCCCTCAGAAGCGCCGAAATCGCGTTTTCTCGCTGAGCCCAGTGGACGGTGACTCGGTATGAAAACTGCACGGAGGAGCTGTTTTATCGTTTCTACCGTGCAGTTCGACATGTAAACTGCCCAGAAACCGAATCTGCTGACAGATCGCAAATCGGCCGATATCGCGTTTTCGGCCCTCAGAAGCGCCGAAATCGCGTTTTCTCGCTGAGCCCAGTGGACGGTGACTCGGTATGAAAACTGCACGGAGGAGCTGTTTTATCGTTTCTACCGTGCAGTTCGACATGTAAACTGCCCAGAAACCGAATCTGCTGACAGATCGCAAATCGGCCGATATCGCGTTTTCGGCCCTCAGAAGCGCCGAAATCGCGTTTTCTCGCTGAGCCCAGTGGACGGTGACTCGGTATGAAAACTGCACGGAGGAGCTGTTTTATCGTTTCTACCGTGCAGTTCGACATGTAAACTGCCCAGAAACCGAATCTGCTGACAGATCGCAAATCGGCCGATATCGCGTTTTCGGCCCTCAGAAGCGCCGAAATCGCGTTTTCTCGCTGAGCCCAGTGGACGGTGACTCGGTATGAAAACTGCACGGAGGAGCTGTTTTATCGTTTCTACCGTGCAGTTCGACATGTAAACTGCCCAGAAACCGAATCTGCTGACAGATCGAAAATCGGCCGATATCGCGTTTTCGGCCCTCAGAAGCGCCGAAATCGCGTTTTCTCGCTGAGCCCAGTGGACGGTGACTCGGTATGAAAACTGCACGGAGGAGCTGTTTTATCGTTTCTACCGTGCAGTTCGACATGTAAACTGCCCAGAAACCGAATCTGCTGACAGATCGAAAATCGGCCGATATCGCGTTTTCGGCCCTCAGAAGCGCCGAAATCGCGTTTTCTCGCTGAGCCCAGTGGACGGTGACTCGGTATGAAAACTGCACGGAGGAGCTGTTTTATCGTTTCTACCGTGCAGTTCGACATGTAAACTGCCCAGAAACCGAATCTGCTGACAGATCGAAAATCGGCCGATATCGCGTTTTCGGCCCTCAGAAGCGCCGAAATCGCGTTTTCTCGCTGAGCCCAGTGGACGGTGACTCGGTATGAAAACTGCACGGAGGAGCTGTTTTATCGTTTCTACCGTGCAGTTCGACATGTAAACTGCCCAGAAACCGAATCTGCTGACAGATCGCAAATCGGCCGATATCGCGTTTTCGGCCCTCAGAAGCGCCGAAATCGCGTTTTCTCGCTGAGCCCAGTGGACGGTGACTCGGTATGAAAACTGCACGGAGGAGCTGTTTTATCGTTTCTACCGTGCAGTTCGACATGTAAACTGCCCAGAAACCGAATCTGCTGACAGATCGCAAATCGGCCGATATCGCGTTTTCGGCCCTCAGAAGCGCCGAAATCGCGTTTTCTCGCTGAGCCCAGTGGACGGTGACTCGGTATGAAAACTGCACGGAGGAGCTGTTTTATCGTTTCTACCGTGCAGTTCGACATGTAAACTGCCCAGAAACCGAATCTGCTGACAGATCGCAAATCGGCCGATATCGCGTTTTCGGCCCTCAGAAGCGCCGAAATCGCGTTTTCTCGCTGAGCCCAGTGGACGGTGACTCGGTATGAAAACTGCACGGAGGAGCTGTTTTATCGTTTCTACCGTGCAGTTCGACATGTAAACTGCCCAGAAACCGAATCTGCTGACAGATCGCAAATCGGCCGATATCGCGTTTTCGGCCCTCAGAAGCGCCGAAATCGCGTTTTCTCGCTGAGCCCAGTGGACGGTGACTCGGTATGAAAACTGCACGGAGGAGCTGTTTTATCGTTTCTACCGTGCAGTTCGACATGTAAACTGCCCAGAAACCGAATCTGCTGACAGATCGCAAATCGGCCGATATCGCGTTTTCGGCCCTCAGAAGCGCCGAAATCGCGTTTTCTCGCTGAGCCCAGTGGACGGTGACTCGGTATGAAAACTGCACGGAGGAGCTGTTTTATCGTTTCTACCGTGCAGTTCGACATGTAAACTGCCCAGAAACCGAATCTGCTGACAGATCGCAAATCGGCCGATATCGCGTTTTCGGCCCTCAGAAGCGCCGAAATCGCGTTTTCTCGCTGAGCCCAGTGGACGGTGACTCGGTATGAAAACTGCACGGAGGAGCTGTTTTATCGTTTCTACCGTGCAGTTCGACATGTAAACTGCCCAGAAACCGAATCTGCTGACAGATCGCAAATCGGCCGATATCGCGTTTTCGGCCCTCAGAAGCGCCGAAATCGCGTTTTCTCGCTGAGCCCAGTGGACGGTGACTCGGTATGAAAACTGCACGGAGGAGCTGTTTTATCGTTTCTACCGTGCAGTTCGACATGTAAACTGCCCAGAAACCGAATCTGCTGACAGATCGAAAATCGGCCGATATCGCGTTTTCGGCCCTCAGAAGCGCCGAAATCGCGTTTTCTCGCTGAGCCCAGTGGACGGTGACTCGGTATGAAAACTGCACGGAGGAGCTGTTTTATCGTTTCTACCGTGCAGTTCGACATGTAAACTGCCCAGAAACCGAATCTGCTGACAGATCGCAAATCGGCCGATATCGCGTTTTCGGCCCTCAGAAGCGCCGAAATCGCGTTTTCTCGCTGAGCCCAGTGGACGGTGACTCGGTATGAAAACTGCACGGAGGAGCTGTTTTATCGTTTCTACCGTGCAGTTCGACATGTAAACTGCCCAGAAACCGAATCTGCTGACAGATCGCAAATCGGCCGATATCGCGTTTTCGGCCCTCAGAAGCGCCGAAATCGCGTTTTCTCGCTGAGCCCAGTGGACGGTGACTCGGTATGAAAACTGCACGGAGGAGCTGTTTTATCGTTTCTACCGTGCAGTTCGACATGTAAACTGCCCAGAAACCGAATCTGCTGACAGATCGCAAATCGGCCGATATCGCGTTTTCGGCCCTCAGAAGCGCCGAAATCGCGTTTTCTCGCTGAGCCCAGTGGACGGTGACTCGGTATGAAAACTGCACGGAGGAGCTGTTTTATCGTTTCTACCGTGCAGTTCGACATGTAAACTGCCCAGAAACCGAATCTGCTGACAGATCGAAAATCGGCCGATATCGCGTTTTCGGCCCTCAGAAGCGCCGAAATCGCGTTTTCTCGCTGAGCCCAGTGGACGGTGACTCGGTATGAAAACTGCACGGAGGAGCTGTTTTATCGTTTCTACCGTGCAGTTCGACATGTAAACTGCCCAGAAACCGAATCTGCTGACAGATCGCAAATCGGCCGATATCGCGTTTTCGGCCCTCAGAAGCGCCGAAATCGCGTTTTCTCGCTGAGCCCAGTGGACGGTGACTCGGTATGAAAACTGCACGGAGGAGCTGTTTTATCGTTTCTACCGTGCAGTTCGACATGTAAACTGCCCAGAAACCGAATCTGCTGACAGATCGCAAATCGGCCGATATCGCGTTTTCGGCCCTCAGAAGCGCCGAAATCGCGTTTTCTCGCTGAGCCCAGTGGACGGTGACTCGGTATGAAAACTGCACGGAGGAGCTGTTTTATCGTTTCTACCGTGCAGTTCGACATGTAAACTGCCCAGAAACCGAATCTGCTGACAGATCGCAAATCGGCCGATATCGCGTTTTCGGCCCTCAGAAGCGCCGAAATCGCGTTTTCTCGCTGAGCCCAGTGGACGGTGACTCGGTATGAAAACTGCACGGAGGAGCTGTTTTATCGTTTCTACCGTGCAGTTCGACATGTAAACTGCCCAGAAACCGAATCTGCTGACAGATCGAAAATCGGCCGATATCGCGTTTTCGGCCCTCAGAAGCGCCGAAATCGCGTTTTCTCGCTGAGCCCAGTGGACGGTGACTCGGTATGAAAACTGCACGGAGGAGCTGTTTTATCGTTTCTACCGTGCAGTTCGACATGTAAACTGCCCAGAAACCGAATCTGCTGACAGATCGCAAATCGGCCGATATCGCGTTTTCGGCCCTCAGAAGCGCCGAAATCGCGTTTTCTCGCTGAGCCCAGTGGACGGTGACTCGGTATGAAAACTGCACGGAGGAGCTGTTTTATCGTTTCTACCGTGCAGTTCGACATGTAAACTGCCCAGAAACCGAATCTGCTGACAGATCGCAAATCGGCCGATATCGCGTTTTCGGCCCTCAGAAGCGCCGAAATCGCGTTTTCTCGCTGAGCCCAGTGGACGGTGACTCGGTATGAAAACTGCACGGAGGAGCTGTTTTATCGTTTCTACCGTGCAGTTCGACATGTAAACTGCCCAGAAACCGAATCTGCTGACAGATCGCAAATCGGCCGATATCGCGTTTTCGGCCCTCAGAAGCGCCGAAATCGCGTTTTCTCGCTGAGCCCAGTGGACGGTGACTCGGTATGAAAACTGCACGGAGGAGCTGTTTTATCGTTTCTACCGTGCAGTTCGACATGTAAACTGCCCAGAAACCGAATCTGCTGACAGATCGCAAATCGGCCGATATCGCGTTTTCGGCCCTCAGAAGCGCCGAAATCGCGTTTTCTCGCTGAGCCCAGTGGACGGTGACTCGGTATGAAAACTGCACGGAGGAGCTGTTTTATCGTTTCTACCGTGCAGTTCGACATGTAAACTGCCCAGAAACCGAATCTGCTGACAGATCGAAAATCGGCCGATATCGCGTTTTCGGCCCTCAGAAGCGCCGAAATCGCGTTTTCTCGCTGAGCCCAGTGGACGGTGACTCGGTATGAAAACTGCACGGAGGAGCTGTTTTATCGTTTCTACCGTGCAGTTCGACATGTAAACTGCCCAGAAACCGAATCTGCTGACAGATCGCAAATCGGCCGATATCGCGTTTTCGGCCCTCAGAAGCGCCGAAATCGCGTTTTCTCGCTGAGCCCAGTGGACGGTGACTCGGTATGAAAACTGCACGGAGGAGCTGTTTTATCGTTTCTACCGTGCAGTTCGACATGTAAACTGCCCAGAAACCGAATCTGCTGACAGATCGAAAATCGGCCGATATCGCGTTTTCGGCCCTCAGAAGCGCCGAAATCGCGTTTTCTCGCTGAGCCGAGTGGACGGTGACTCGGTATGAAAACTGCACGGAGGAGCTGTTTTATCGTTTCTACCGTGCAGTTCGACATGTAAACTGCCCAGAAACCGAATCTGCTGACAGATCGCAAATCGGCCGATATCGCGTTTTCGGCCCTCAGAAGCGCCGAAATCGCGTTTTCTCGCTGAGCCCAGTGGACGGTGACTCGGTATGAAAACTGCACGGAGGAGCTGTTTTATCGTTTCTACCGTGCAGTTCGACATGTAAACTGCCCAGAAACCGAATCTGCTGACAGATCGCAAATCGGCCGATATCGCGTTTTCGGCCCTCAGAAGCGCCGAAATCGCGTTTTCTCGCTGAGCCCAGTGGACGGTGACTCGGTATGAAAACTGCACGGAGGAGCTGTTTTATCGTTTCTACCGTGCAGTTCGACATGTAAACTGCCCAGAAACCGAATCTGCTGACAGATCGCAAATCGGCCGATATCGCGTTTTCGGCCCTCAGAAGCGCCGAAATCGCGTTTTCTCGCTGAGCCCAGTGGACGGTGACTCGGTATGAAAACTGCACGGAGGAGCTGTTTTATCGTTTCTACCGTGCAGTTCGACATGTAAACTGCCCAGAAACCGAATCTGCTGACAGATCGAAAATCGGCCGATATCGCGTTTTCGGCCCTCAGAAGCGCCGAAATCGCGTTTTCTCGCTGAGCCCAGTGGACGGTGACTCGGTATGAAAACTGCACGGAGGAGCTGTTTTATCGTTTCTACCGTGCAGTTCGACATGTAAACTGCCCAGAAACCGAATCTGCTGACAGATCGCAAATCGGCCGATATCGCGTTTTCGGCCCTCAGAAGCGCCGAAATCGCGTTTTCTCGCTGAGCCCAGTGGACGGTGACTCGGTATGAAAACTGCACGGAGGAGCTGTTTTATCGTTTCTACCGTGCAGTTCGACATGTAAACTGCCCAGAAACCGAATCTGCTGACAGATCGCAAATCGGCCGATATCGCGTTTTCGGCCCTCAGAAGCGCCGAAATCGCGTTTTCTCGCTGAGCCCAGTGGACGGTGACTCGGTATGAAAACTGCACGGAGGAGCTGTTTTATCGTTTCTACCGTGCAGTTCGACATGTAAACTGCCCAGAAACCGAATCTGCTGACAGATCGAAAATCGGCCGATATCGCGTTTTCGGCCCTCAGAAGCGCCGAAATCGCGTTTTCTCGCTGAGCCCAGTGGACGGTGACTCGGTATGAAAACTGCACGGAGGAGCTGTTTTATCGTTTCTACCGTGCAGTTCGACATGTAAACTGCCCAGAAACCGAATCTGCTGACAGATCGCAAATCGGCCGATATCGCGTTTTCGGCCCTCAGAAGCGCCGAAATCGCGTTTTCTCGCTGAGCCCAGTGGACGGTGACTCGGTATGAAAACTGCACGGAGGAGCTGTTTTATCGTTTCTACCGTGCAGTTCGACATGTAAACTGCCCAGAAACCGAATCTGCTGACAGATCGAAAATCGGCCGATATCGCGTTTTCGGCCCTCAGAAGCGCCGAAATCGCGTTTTCTCGCTGAGCCCAGTGGACGGTGACTCGGTATGAAAACTGCACGGAGGAGCTGTTTTATCGTTTCTACCGTGCAGTTCGACATGTAAACTGCCCAGAAACCGAATCTGCTGACAGATCGCAAATCGGCCGATATCGCGTTTTCGGCCCTCAGAAGCGCCGAAATCGCGTTTTCTCGCTGAGCCCAGTGGACGGTGACTCGGTATGAAAACTGCACGGAGGAGCTGTTTTATCGTTTCTACCGTGCAGTTCGACATGTAAACTGCCCAGAAACCGAATCTGCTGACAGATCGAAAATCGGCCGATATCGCGTTTTCGGCCCTCAGAAGCGCCGAAATCGCGTTTTCTCGCTGAGCCCAGTGGACGGTGACTCGGTATGAAAACTGCACGGAGGAGCTGTTTTATCGTTTCTACCGTGCAGTTCGACATGTAAACTGCCCAGAAACCGAATCTGCTGACAGATCGAAAATCGGCCGATATCGCGTTTTCGGCCCTCAGAAGCGCCGAAATCGCGTTTTCTCGCTGAGCCCAGTGGACGGTGACTCGGTATGAAAACTGCACGGAGGAGCTGTTTTATCGT
Organism: Cryptocheilus praepositus; assembly: GCA_033815515.1. Classification (NCBI taxonomy): domain Eukaryota; kingdom Metazoa; phylum Arthropoda; class Insecta; order Hymenoptera; family Pompilidae; genus Cryptocheilus; species Cryptocheilus praepositus. Next base: position 174,720 of record JAWWQZ010000102.1, read on the forward strand.
TTCTACCGTGCAGTTCGACATGTAAACTGCCCAGAAACCGAATCTGCTGACAGATCGCAAATCGGCCGATATCGCGTTTTCGGCCCTCAGAAGCGCCGAAATCGCGTTTTCTCGCTGAGCCCAGTGGACGGTGACTCGGTATGAAAACTGCACGGAGGAGCTGTTTTATCGTTTCTACCGTGCAGTTCGACATGTAAACTGCCCAGAAACCGAATCTGCTGACAGATCGAAAATCGGCCGATATCGCGTTTTCGGCCCTCAGAAGCGCCGAAATCGCGTTTTCTCGCTGAGCCCAGTGGACGGTGACTCGGTATGAAAACTGCACGGAGGAGCTGTTTTATCGTTTCTACCGTGCAGTTCGACATGTAAACTGCCCAGAAACCGAATCTGCTGACAGATCGCAAATCGGCCGATATCGCGTTTTCGGCCCTCAGAAGCGCCGAAATCGCGTTTTCTCGCTGAGCCCAGTGGACGGTGACTCGGTATGAAAACTGCACGGAGGAGCTGTTTTATCGTTTCTACCGTGCAGTTCGACATGTAAACTGCCCAGAAACCGAATCTGCTGACAGATCGCAAATCGGCCGATATCGCGTTTTCGGCCCTCAGAAGCGCCGAAATCGCGTTTTCTCGCTGAGCCCAGTGGACGGTGACTCGGTATGAAAACTGCACGGAGGAGCTGTTTTATCGTTTCTACCGTGCAGTTCGACATGTAAACTGCCCAGAAACCGAATCTGCTGACAGATCGCAAATCGGCCGATATCGCGTTTTCGGCCCTCAGAAGCGCCGAAATCGCGTTTTCTCGCTGAGCCCAGTGGACGGTGACTCGGTATGAAAACTGCACGGAGGAGCTGTTTTATCGTTTCTACCGTGCAGTTCGACATGTAAACTGCCCAGAAACCGAATCTGCTGACAGATCGCAAATCGGCCGATATCGCGTTTTCGGCCCTCAGAAGCGCCGAAATCGCGTTTTCTCGCTGAGCCCAGTGGACGGTGACTCGGTATGAAAACTGCACGGAGGAGCTGTTTTATCGTTTCTACCGTGCAGTTCGACATGTAAACTGCCCAGAAACCGAATCTGCTGACAGATCGCAAATCGGCCGATATCGCGTTTTCGGCCCTCAGAAGCGCCGAAATCGCGTTTTCTCGCTGAGCCCAGTGGACGGTGACTCGGTATGAAAACTGCACGGAGGAGCTGTTTTATCGTTTCTACCGTGCAGTTCGACATGTAAACTGCCCAGAAACCGAATCTGCTGACAGATCGCAAATCGGCCGATATCGCGTTTTCGGCCCTCAGAAGCGCCGAAATCGCGTTTTCTCGCTGAGCCCAGTGGACGGTGACTCGGTATGAAAACTGCACGGAGGAGCTGTTTTATCGTTTCTACCGTGCAGTTCGACATGTAAACTGCCCAGAAACCGAATCTGCTGACAGATCGCAAATCGGCCGATATCGCGTTTTCGGCCCTCAGAAGCGCCGAAATCGCGTTTTCTCGCTGAGCCCAGTGGACGGTGACTCGGTATGAAAACTGCACGGAGGAGCTGTTTTATCGTTTCTACCGTGCAGTTCGACATGTAAACTGCCCAGAAACCGAATCTGCTGACAGATCGCAAATCGGCCGATATCGCGTTTTCGGCCCTCAGAAGCGCCGAAATCGCGTTTTCTCGCTGAGCCCAGTGGACGGTGACTCGGTATGAAAACTGCACGGAGGAGCTGTTTTATCGTTTCTACCGTGCAGTTCGACATGTAAACTGCCCAGAAACCGAATCTGCTGACAGATCGAAAATCGGCCGATATCGCGTTTTCGGCCCTCAGAAGCGCCGAAATCGCGTTTTCTCGCTGAGCCCAGTGGACGGTGACTCGGTATGAAAACTGCACGGAGGAGCTGTTTTATCGTTTCTACCGTGCAGTTCGACATGTAAACTGCCCAGAAACCGAATCTGCTGACAGATCGCAAATCGGCCGATATCGCGTTTTCGGCCCTCAGAAGCGCCGAAATCGCGTTTTCTCGCTGAGCCCAGTGGACGGTGACTCGGTATGAAAACTGCACGGAGGAGCTGTTTTATCGTTTCTACCGTGCAGTTCGACATGTAAACTGCCCAGAAACCGAATCTGCTGACAGATCGCAAATCGGCCGATATCGCGTTTTCGGCCCTCAGAAGCGCCGAAATCGCGTTTTCTCGCTGAGCCCAGTGGACGGTGACTCGGTATGAAAACTGCACGGAGGAGCTGTTTTATCGTTTCTACCGTGCAGTTCGACATGTAAACTGCCCAGAAACCGAATCTGCTGACAGATCGCAAATCGGCCTCAGATATCGCGTTTTCGGCCCTCAGAAGTGCCGAAATCGCGTTTTCTCGCTGAGCCCAGTGGACGGTGACTCGGTATGAAAACTGCACGGAGGAGCTGTTTTATCGTTTCTACCGTGCAGTTCGACATGTAAACTGCCCAGAAACCGAATCTGCTGACAGATCGCAAATCGGCCGATATCGCGTTTTCGGCCCTCAGAAGCGCCGAAATCGCGTTTTCTCGCTGAGCCCAGTGGACGGTGACTCGGTATGAAAACTGCACGGAGGAGCTGTTTTATCGTTTCTACCGTGCAGTTCGACATGTAAACTGCCCAGAAACCGAATCTGCTGACAGATCGCAAATCGGCCGATATCGCGTTTTCGGCCCTCAGAAGCGCCGAAATCGCGTTTTCTCGCTGAGCCCAGTGGACGGTGACTCGGTATGAAAACTGCACGGAGGAGCTGTTTTATCGTTTCTACCGTGCAGTTCGACATGTAAACTGCCCAGAAACCGAATCTGCTGACAGATCGAAAATCGGCCGATATCGCGTTTTCGGCCCTCAGAAGCGCCGAAATCGCGTTTTCTCGCTGAGCCCAGTGGACGGTGACTCGGTATGAAAACTGCACGGAGGAGCTGTTTTATCGTTTCTACCGTGCAGTTCGACATGTAAACTGCCCAGAAACCGAATCTGCTGACAGATCGCAAATCGGCCGATATCGCGTTTTCGGCCCTCAGAAGCGCCGAAATCGCGTTTTCTCGCTGAGCCCAGTGGACGGTGACTCGGTATGAAAACTGCACGGAGGAGCTGTTTTATCGTTTCTACCGTGCAGTTCGACATGTAAACTGCCCAGAAACCGAATCTGCTGACAGATCGCAAATCGGCCGATATCGCGTTTTCGGCCCTCAGAAGCGCCGAAATCGCGTTTTCTCGCTGAGCCCAGTGGACGGTGACTCGGTATGAAAACTGCACGGAGGAGCTGTTTTATCGTTTCTACCGTGCAGTTCGACATGTAAACTGCCCAGAAACCGAATCTGCTGACAGATCGAAAATCGGCCGATATCGCGTTTTCGGCCCTCAGAAGCGCCGAAATCGCGTTTTCTCGCTGAGCCCAGTGGACGGTGACTCGGTATGAAAACTGCACGGAGGAGCTGTTTTATCGTTTCTACCGTGCAGTTCGACATGTAAACTGCCCAGAAACCGAATCTGCTGACAGATCGCAAATCGGCCGATATCGCGTTTTCGGCCCTCAGAAGCGCCGAAATCGCGTTTTCTCGCTGAGCCCAGTGGACGGTGACTCGGTATGAAAACTGCACGGAGGAGCTGTTTTATCGTTTCTACCGTGCAGTTCGACATGTAAACTGCCCAGAAACCGAATCTGCTGACAGATCGCAAATCGGCCGATATCGCGTTTTCGGCCCTCAGAAGCGCCGAAATCGCGTTTTCTCGCTGAGCCCAGTGGACGGTGACTCGGTATGAAAACTGCACGGAGGAGCTGTTTTATCGTTTCTACCGTGCAGTTCGACATGTAAACTGCCCAGAAACCGAATCTGCTGACAGATCGCAAATCGGCCGATATCGCGTTTTCGGCCCTCAGAAGCGCCGAAATCGCGTTTTCTCGCTGAGCCCAGTGGACGGTGACTCGGTATGAAAACTGCACGGAGGAGCTGTTTTATCGTTTCTACCGTGCAGTTCGACATGTAAACTGCCCAGAAACCGAATCTGCTGACAGATCGCAAATCGGCCGATATCGCGTTTTCGGCCCTCAGAAGCGCCGAAATCGCGTTTTCTCGCTGAGCCCAGTGGACGGTGACTCGGTATGAAAACTGCACGGAGGAGCTGTTTTATCGTTTCTACCGTGCAGTTCGACATGTAAACTGCCCAGAAACCGAATCTGCTGACAGATCGAAAATCGGCCGATATCGCGTTTTCGGCCCTCAGAAGCGCCGAAATCGCGTTTTCTCGCTGAGCCCAGTGGACGGTGACTCGGTATGAAAACTGCACGGAGGAGCTGTTTTATCGTTTCTACCGTGCAGTTCGACATGTAAACTGCCCAGAAACCGAATCTGCTGACAGATCGAAAATCGGCCGATATCGCGTTTTCGGCCCTCAGAAGCGCCGAAATCGCGTTTTCTCGCTGAGCCCAGTGGACGGTGACTCGGTATGAAAACTGCACGGAGGAGCTGTTTTATCGTTTCTACCGTGCAGTTCGACATGTAAACTGCCCAGAAACCGAATCTGCTGACAGATCGCAAATCGGCCGATATCGCGTTTTCGGCCCTCAGAAGCGCCGAAATCGCGTTTTCTCGCTGAGCCCAGTGGACGGTGACTCGGTATGAAAACTGCACGGAGGAGCTGTTTTATCGTTTCTACCGTGCAGTTCGACATGTAAACTGCCCAGAAACCGAATCTGCTGACAGATCGCAAATCGGCCGATATCGCGTTTTCGGCCCTCAGAAGCGCCGAAATCGCGTTTTCTCGCTGAGCCCAGTGGACGGTGACTCGGTATGAAAACTGCACGGAGGAGCTGTTTTATCGTTTCTACCGTGCAGTTCGACATGTAAACTGCCCAGAAACCGAATCTGCTGACAGATCGCAAATCGGCCGATATCGCGTTTTCGGCCCTCAGAAGCGCCGAAATCGCGTTTTCTCGCTGAGCCCAGTGGACGGTGACTCGGTATGAAAACTGCACGGAGGAGCTGTTTTATCGTTTCTACCGTGCAGTTCGACATGTAAACTGCCCAGAAACCGAATCTGCTGACAGATCGAAAATCGGCCGATATCGCGTTTTCGGCCCTCAGAAGCGCCGAAATCGCGTTTTCTCGCTGAGCCCAGTGGACGGTGACTCGGTATGAAAACTGCACGGAGGAGCTGTTTTATCGTTTCTACCGTGCAGTTCGACATGTAAACTGCCCAGAAACCGAATCTGCTGACAGATCGCAAATCGGCCGATATCGCGTTTTCGGCCCTCAGAAGCGCCGAAATCGCGTTTTCTCGCTGAGCCCAGTGGACGGTGACTCGGTATGAAAACTGCACGGAGGAGCTGTTTTATCGTTTCTACCGTGCAGTTCGACATGTAAACTGCCCAGAAACCGAATCTGCTGACAGATCGCAAATCGGCCGATATCGCGTTTTCGGCCCTCAGAAGCGCCGAAATCGCGTTTTCTCGCTGAGCCCAGTGGACGGTGACTCGGTATGAAAACTGCACGGAGGAGCTGTTTTATCGTTTCTACCGTGCAGTTCGACATGTAAACTGCCCAGAAACCGAATCTGCTGACAGATCGCAAATCGGCCGATATCGCGTTTTCGGCCCTCAGAAGCGCCGAAATCGCGTTTTCTCGCTGAGCCCAGTGGACGGTGACTCGGTATGAAAACTGCACGGAGGAGCTGTTTTATCGTTTCTACCGTGCAGTTCGACATGTAAACTGCCCAGAAACCGAATCTGCTGACAGATCGCAAATCGGCCGATATCGCGTTTTCGGCCCTCAGAAGCGCCGAAATCGCGTTTTCTCGCTGAGCCCAGTGGACGGTGACTCGGTATGAAAACTGCACGGAGGAGCTGTTTTATCGTTTCTACCGTGCAGTTCGACATGTAAACTGCCCAGAAACCGAATCTGCTGACAGATCGCAAATCGGCCGATATCGCGTTTTCGGCCCTCAGAAGCGCCGAAATCGCGTTTTCTCGCTGAGCCCAGTGGACGGTGACTCGGTATGAAAACTGCACGGAGGAGCTGTTTTATCGTTTCTACCGTGCAGTTCGACATGTAAACTGCCCAGAAACCGAATCTGCTGACAGATCGCAAATCGGCCGATATCGCGTTTTCGGCCCTCAGAAGCGCCGAAATCGCGTTTTCTCGCTGAGCCCAGTGGACGGTGACTCGGTATGAAAACTGCACGGAGGAGCTGTTTTATCGTTTCTACCGTGCAGTTCGACATGTAAACTGCCCAGAAACCGAATCTGCTGACAGATCGAAAATCGGCCGATATCGCGTTTTCGGCCCTCAGAAGCGCCGAAATCGCGTTTTCTCGCTGAGCCCAGTGGACGGTGACTCGGTATGAAAACTGCACGGAGGAGCTGTTTTATCGTTTCTACCGTGCAGTTCGACATGTAAACTGCCCAGAAACCGAATCTGCTGACAGATCGCAAATCGGCCGATATCGCGTTTTCGGCCCTCAGAAGCGCCGAAATCGCGTTTTCTCGCTGAGCCCAGTGGACGGTGACTCGGTATGAAAACTGCACGGAGGAGCTGTTTTATCGTTTCTACCGTGCAGTTCGACATGTAAACTGCCCAGAAACCGAATCTGCTGACAGATCGCAAATCGGCCGATATCGCGTTTTCGGCCCTCAGAAGCGCCGAAATCGCGTTTTCTCGCTGAGCCCAGTGGACGGTGACTCGGTATGAAAACTGCACGGAGGAGCTGTTTTATCGTTTCTACCGTGCAGTTCGACATGTAAACTGCCCAGAAACCGAATCTGCTGACAGATCGCAAATCGGCCGATATCGCGTTTTCGGCCCTCAGAAGCGCCGAAATCGCGTTTTCTCGCTGAGCCCAGTGGACGGTGACTCGGTATGAAAACTGCACGGAGGAGCTGTTTTATCGTTTCTACCGTGCAGTTCGACATGTAAACTGCCCAGAAACCGAATCTGCTGACAGATCGCAAATCGGCCGATATCGCGTTTTCGGCCCTCAGAAGCGCCGAAATCGCGTTTTCTCGCTGAGCCCAGTGGACGGTGACTCGGTATGAAAACTGCACGGAGGAGCTGTTTTATCGTTTCTACCGTGCAGTTCGACATGTAAACTGCCCAGAAACCGAATCTGCTGACAGATCGCAAATCGGCCGATATCGCGTTTTCGGCCCTCAGAAGCGCCGAAATCGCGTTTTCTCGCTGAGCCCAGTGGACGGTGACTCGGTATGAAAACTGCACGGAGGAGCTGTTTTATCGTTTCTACCGTGCAGTTCGACATGTAAACTGCCCAGAAACCGAATCTGCTGACAGATCGCAAATCGGCCGATATCGCGTTTTCGGCCCTCAGAAGCGCCGAAATCGCGTTTTCTCGCTGAGCCCAGTGGACGGTGACTCGGTATGAAAACTGCACGGAGGAGCTGTTTTATCGTTTCTACCGTGCAGTTCGACATGTAAACTGCCCAGAAACCGAATCTGCTGACAGATCGCAAATCGGCCGATATCGCGTTTTCGGCCCTCAGAAGCGCCGAAATCGCGTTTTCTCGCTGAGCCCAGTGGACGGTGACTCGGTATGAAAACTGCACGGAGGAGCTGTTTTATCGTTTCTACCGTGCAGTTCGACATGTAAACTGCCCAGAAACCGAATCTGCTGACAGATCGAAAATCGGCCGATATCGCGTTTTCGGCCCTCAGAAGCGCCGAAATCGCGTTTTCTCGCTGAGCCCAGTGGACGGTGACTCGGTATGAAAACTGCACGGAGGAGCTGTTTTATCGTTTCTACCGTGCAGTTCGACATGTAAACTGCCCAGAAACCGAATCTGCTGACAGATCGCAAATCGGCCGATATCGCGTTTTCGGCCCTCAGAAGCGCCGAAATCGCGTTTTCTCGCTGAGCCCAGTGGACGGTGACTCGGTATGAAAACTGCACGGAGGAGCTGTTTTATCGTTTCTACCGTGCAGTTCGACATGTAAACTGCCCAGAAACCGAATCTGCTGACAGATCGCAAATCGGCCGATATCGCGTTTTCGGCCCTCAGAAGCGCCGAAATCGCGTTTTCTCGCTGAGCCCAGTGGACGGTGACTCGGTATGAAAACTGCACGGAGGAGCTGTTTTATCGTTTCTACCGTGCAGTTCGACATGTAAACTGCCCAGAAACCGAATCTGCTGACAGATCGCAAATCGGCCGATATCGCGTTTTCGGCCCTCAGAAGCGCCGAAATCGCGTTTTCTCGCTGAGCCCAGTGGACGGTGACTCGGTATGAAAACTGCACGGAGGAGCTGTTTTATCGTTTCTACCGTGCAGTTCGACATGTAAACTGCCCAGAAACCGAATCTGCTGACAGATCGCAAATCGGCCGATATCGCGTTTTCGGCCCTCAGAAGCGCCGAAATCGCGTTTTCTCGCTGAGCCCAGTGGACGGTGACTCGGTATGAAAACTGCACGGAGGAGCTGTTTTATCGTTTCTACCGTGCAGTTCGACATGTAAACTGCCCAGAAACCGAATCTGCTGACAGATCGAAAATCGGCCGATATCGCGTTTTCGGCCCTCAGAAGCGCCGAAATCGCGTTTTCTCGCTGAGCCCAGTGGACGGTGACTCGGTATGAAAACTGCACGGAGGAGCTGTTTTATCGTTTCTACCGTGCAGTTCGACATGTAAACTGCCCAGAAACCGAATCTGCTGACAGATCGCAAATCGGCCGATATCGCGTTTTCGGCCCTCAGAAGCGCCGAAATCGCGTTTTCTCGCTGAGCCCAGTGGACGGTGACTCGGTATGAAAACTGCACGGAGGAGCTGTTTTATCGTTTCTACCGTGCAGTTCGACATGTAAACTGCCCAGAAACCGAATCTGCTGACAGATCGAAAATCGGCCGATATCGCGTTTTCGGCCCTCAGAAGCGCCGAAATCGCGTTTTCTCGCTGAGCCCAGTGGACGGTGACTCGGTATGAAAACTGCACGGAGGAGCTGTTTTATCGTTTCTACCGTGCAGTTCGACATGTAAACTGCCCAGAAACCGAATCTGCTGACAGATCGCAAATCGGCCGATATCGCGTTTTCGGCCCTCAGAAGCGCCGAAATCGCGTTTTCTCGCTGAGCCCAGTGGACGGTGACTCGGTATGAAAACTGCACGGAGGAGCTGTTTTATCGTTTCTACCGTGCAGTTCGACATGTAAACTGCCCAGAAACCGAATCTGCTGACAGATCGCAAATCGGCCGATATCGCGTTTTCGGCCCTCAGAAGCGCCGAAATCGCGTTTTCTCGCTGAGCCCAGTGGACGGTGACTCGGTATGAAAACTGCACGGAGGAGCTGTTTTATCGTTTCTACCGTGCAGTTCGACATGTAAACTGCCCAGAAACCGAATCTGCTGACAGATCGCAAATCGGCCGATATCGCGTTTTCGGCCCTCAGAAGCGCCGAAATCGCGTTTTCTCGCTGAGCCCAGTGGACGGTGACTCGGTATGAAAACTGCACGGAGGAGCTGTTTTATCGTTTCTACCGTGCAGTTCGACATGTAAACTGCCCAGAAACCGAATCTGCTGACAGATCGCAAATCGGCCGATATCGCGTTTTCGGCCCTCAGAAGCGCCGAAATCGCGTTTTCTCGCTGAGCCCAGTGGACGGTGACTCGGTATGAAAACTGCACGGAGGAGCTGTTTTATCGTTTCTACCGTGCAGTTCGACATGTAAACTGCCCAGAAACCGAATCTGCTGACAGATCGAAAATCGGCCGATATCGCGTTTTCGGCCCTCAGAAGCGCCGAAATCGCGTTTTCTCGCTGAGCCCAGTGGACGGTGACTCGGTATGAAAACTGCACGGAGGAGCTGTTTTATCGTTTCTACCGTGCAGTTCGACATGTAAACTGCCCAGAAACCGAATCTGCTGACAGATCGCAAATCGGCCGATATCGCGTTTTCGGCCCTCAGAAGCGCCGAAATCGCGTTTTCTCGCTGAGCCCAGTGGACGGTGACTCGGTATGAAAACTGCACGGAGGAGCTGTTTTATCGTTTCTACCGTGCAGTTCGACATGTAAACTGCCCAGAAACCGAATCTGCTGACAGATCGAAAATCGGCCGATATCGCGTTTTCGGCCCTCAGAAGCGCCGAAATCGCGTTTTCTCGCTGAGCCCAGTGGACGGTGACTCGGTATGAAAACTGCACGGAGGAGCTGTTTTATCGTTTCTACCGTGCAGTTCGACATGTAAACTGCCCAGAAACCGAATCTGCTGACAGATCGCAAATCGGCCGATATCGCGTTTTCGGCCCTCAGAAGCGCCGAAATCGCGTTTTCTCGCTGAGCCCAGTGGACGGTGACTCGGTATGAAAACTGCACGGAGGAGCTGTTTTATCGTTTCTACCGTGCAGTTCGACATGTAAACTGCCCAGAAACCGAATCTGCTGACAGATCGCAAATCGGCCGATATCGCGTTTTCGGCCCTCAGAAGCGCCGAAATCGCGTTTTCTCGCTGAGCCCAGTGGACGGTGACTCGGTATGAAAACTGCACGGAGGAGCTGTTTTATCGTTTCTACCGTGCAGTTCGACATGTAAACTGCCCAGAAACCGAATCTGCTGACAGATCGCAAATCGGCCGATATCGCGTTTTCGGCCCTCAGAAGCGCCGAAATCGCGTTTTCTCGCTGAGCCCAGTGGACGGTGACTCGGTATGAAAACTGCACGGAGGAGCTGTTTTATCGTTTCTACCGTGCAGTTCGACATGTAAACTGCCCAGAAACCGAATCTGCTGACAGATCGCAAATCGGCCGATATCGCGTTTTCGGCCCTCAGAAGCGCCGAAATCGCGTTTTCTCGCTGAGCCCAGTGGACGGTGACTCGGTATGAAAACTGCACGGAGGAGCTGTTTTATCGTTTCTACCGTGCAGTTCGACATGTAAACTGCCCAGAAACCGAATCTGCTGACAGATCGCAAATCGGCCGATATCGCGTTTTCGGCCCTCAGAAGCGCCGAAATCGCGTTTTCTCGCTGAGCCCAGTGGACGGTGACTCGGTATGAAAACTGCACGGAGGAGCTGTTTTATCGTTTCTACCGTGCAGTTCGACATGTAAACTGCCCAGAAACCGAATCTGCTGACAGATCGAAAATCGGCCGATATCGCGTTTTCGGCCCTCAGAAGCGCCGAAATCGCGTTTTCTCGCTGAGCCCAGTGGACGGTGACTCGGTATGAAAACTGCACGGAGGAGCTGTTTTATCGTTTCTACCGTGCAGTTCGACATGTAAACTGCCCAGAAACCGAATCTGCTGACAGATCGCAAATCGGCCGATATCGCGTTTTCGGCCCTCAGAAGCGCCGAAATCGCGTTTTCTCGCTGAGCCCAGTGGACGGTGACTCGGTATGAAAACTGCACGGAGGAGCTGTTTTATCGTTTCTACCGTGCAGTTCGACATGTAAACTGCCCAGAAACCGAATCTGCTGACAGATCGCAAATCGGCCGATATCGCGTTTTCGGCCCTCAGAAGCGCCGAAATCGCGTTTTCTCGCTGAGCCCAGTGGACGGTGACTCGGTATGAAAACTGCACGGAGGAGCTGTTTTATCGTTTCTACCGTGCAGTTCGACATGTAAACTGCCCAGAAACCGAATCTGCTGACAGATCGAAAATCGGCCGATATCGCGTTTTCGGCCCTCAGAAGCGCCGAAATCGCGTTTTCTCGCTGAGCCCAGTGGACGGTGACTCGGTATGAAAACTGCACGGAGGAGCTGTTTTATCGTTTCTACCGTGCAGTTCGACATGTAAACTGCCCAGAAACCGAATCTGCTGACAGATCGCAAATCGGCCGATATCGCGTTTTCGGCCCTCAGAAGCGCCGAAATCGCGTTTTCTCGCTGAGCCCAGTGGACGGTGACTCGGTATGAAAACTGCACGGAGGAGCTGTTTTATCGTTTCTACCGTGCAGTTCGACATGTAAACTGCCCAGAAACCGAATCTGCTGACAGATCGCAAATCGGCCGATATCGCGTTTTCGGCCCTCAGAAGCGCCGAAATCGCGTTTTCTCGCTGAGCCCAGTGGACGGTGACTCGGTATGAAAACTGCACGGAGGAGCTGTTTTATCGTTTCTACCGTGCAGTTCGACATGTAAACTGCCCAGAAACCGAATCTGCTGACAGATCGCAAATCGGCCGATATCGCGTTTTCGGCCCTCAGAAGCGCCGAAATCGCGTTTTCTCGCTGAGCCCAGTGGACGGTGACTCGGTATGAAAACTGCACGGAGGAGCTGTTTTATCGTTTCTACCGTGCAGTTCGACATGTAAACTGCCCAGAAACCGAATCTGCTGACAGATCGCAAATCGGCCGATATCGCGTTTTCGGCCCTCAGAAGCGCCGAAATCGCGTTTTCTCGCTGAGCCCAGTGGACGGTGACTCGGTATGAAAACTGCACGGAGGAGCTGTTTTATCGTTTCTACCGTGCAGTTCGACATGTAAACTGCCCAGAAACCGAATCTGCTGACAGATCGCAAATCGGCCGATATCGCGTTTTCGGCCCTCAGAAGCGCCGAAATCGCGTTTTCTCGCTGAGCCCAGTGGACGGTGACTCGGTATGAAAACTGCACGGAGGAGCTGTTTTATCGTTTCTACCGTGCAGTTCGACATGTAAACTGCCCAGAAACCGAATCTGCTGACAGATCGCAAATCGGCCGATATCGCGTTTTCGGCCCTCAGAAGCGCCGAAATCGCGTTTTCTCGCTGAGCCCAGTGGACGGTGACTCGGTATGAAAACTGCACGGAGGAGCTGTTTTATCGTTTCTACCGTGCAGTTCGACATGTAAACTGCCCAGAAACCGAATCTGCTGACAGATCGCAAATCGGCCGATATCGCGTTTTCGGCCCTCAGAAGCGCCGAAATCGCGTTTTCTCGCTGAGCCCAGTGGACGGTGACTCGGTATGAAAACTGCACGGAGGAGCTGTTTTATCGTTTCTACCGTGCAGTTCGACATGTAAACTGCCCAGAAACCGAATCTGCTGACAGATCGCAAATCGGCCGATATCGCGTTTTCGGCCCTCAGAAGCGCCGAAATCGCGTTTTCTCGCTGAGCCCAGTGGACGGTGACTCGGTATGAAAACTGCACGGAGGAGCTGTTTTATCGTTTCTACCGTGCAGTTCGACATGTAAACTGCCCAGAAACCGAATCTGCTGACAGATCGCAAATCGGCCGATATCGCGTTTTCGGCCCTCAGAAGCGCCGAAATCGCGTTTTCTCGCTGAGCCCAGTGGACGGTGACTCGGTATGAAAACTGCACGGAGGAGCTGTTTTATCGTTTCTACCGTGCAGTTCGACATGTAAACTGCCCAGAAACCGAATCTGCTGACAGATCGCAAATCGGCCGATATCGCGTTTTCGGCCCTCAGAAGCGCCGAAATCGCGTTTTCTCGCTGAGCCCAGTGGACGGTGACTCGGTATGAAAACTGCACGGAGGAGCTGTTTTATCGTTTCTACCGTGCAGTTCGACATGTAAACTGCCCAGAAACCGAATCTGCTGACAGATCGAAAATCGGCCGATATCGCGTTTTCGGCCCTCAGAAGCGCCGAAATCGCGTTTTCTCGCTGAGCCGAGTGGACGGTGACTCGGTATGAAAACTGCACGGAGGAGCTGTTTTATCGTTTCTACCGTGCAGTTCGACATGTAAACTGCCCAGAAACCGAATCTGCTGACAGATCGCAAATCGGCCGATATCGCGTTTTCGGCCCTCAGAAGCGCCGAAATCGCGTTTTCTCGCTGAGCCCAGTGGACGGTGACTCGGTATGAAAACTGCACGGAGGAGCTGTTTTATCGTTTCTACCGTGCAGTTCGACATGTAAACTGCCCAGAAACCGAATCTGCTGACAGATCGAAAATCGGCCGATATCGCGTTTTCGGCCCTCAGAAGCGCCGAAATCGCGTTTTCTCGCTGAGCCCAGTGGACGGTGACTCGGTATGAAAACTGCACGGAGGAGCTGTTTTATCGTTTCTACCGTGCAGTTCGACATGTAAACTGCCCAGAAACCGAATCTGCTGACAGATCGCAAATCGGCCGATATCGCGTTTTCGGCCCTCAGAAGCGCCGAAATCGCGTTTTCTCGCTGAGCCCAGTGGACGGTGACTCGGTATGAAAACTGCACGGAGGAGCTGTTTTATCGTTTCTACCGTGCAGTTCGACATGTAAACTGCCCAGAAACCGAATCTGCTGACAGATCGCAAATCGGCCGATATCGCGTTTTCGGCCCTCAGAAGCGCCGAAATCGCGTTTTCTCGCTGAGCCCAGTGGACGGTGACTCGGTATGAAAACTGCACGGAGGAGCTGTTTTATCGTTTCTACCGTGCAGTTCGACATGTAAACTGCCCAGAAACCGAATCTGCTGACAGATCGAAAATCGGCCGATATCGCGTTTTCGGCCCTCAGAAGCGCCGAAATCGCGTTTTCTCGCTGAGCCCAGTGGACGGTGACTCGGTATGAAAACTGCACGGAGGAGCTGTTTTATCGTTTCTACCGTGCAGTTCGACATGTAAACTGCCCAGAAACCGAATCTGCTGACAGATCGAAAATCGGCCGATATCGCGTTTTCGGCCCTCAGAAGCGCCGAAATCGCGTTTTCTCGCTGAGCCCAGTGGACGGTGACTCGGTATGAAAACTGCACGGAGGAGCTGTTTTATCGTTTCTACCGTGCAGTTCGACATGTAAACTGCCCAGAAACCGAATCTGCTGACAGATCGAAAATCGGCCGATATCGCGTTTTCGGCCCTCAGAAGCGCCGAAATCGCGTTTTCTCGCTGAGCCCAGTGGACGGTGACTCGGTATGAAAACTGCACGGAGGAGCTGTTTTATCGTTTCTACCGTGCAGTTCGACATGTAAACTGCCCAGAAACCGAATCTGCTGACAGATCGCAAATCGGCCGATATCGCGTTTTCGGCCCTCAGAAGCGCCGAAATCGCGTTTTCTCGCTGAGCCCAGTGGACGGTGACTCGGTATGAAAACTGCACGGAGGAGCTGTTTTATCGTTTCTACCGTGCAGTTCGACATGTAAACTGCCCAGAAACCGAATCTGCTGACAGATCGCAAATCGGCCGATATCGCGTTTTCGGCCCTCAGAAGCGCCGAAATCGCGTTTTCTCGCTGAGCCCAGTGGACGGTGACTCGGTATGAAAACTGCACGGAGGAGCTGTTTTATCGTTTCTACCGTGCAGTTCGACATGTAAACTGCCCAGAAACCGAATCTGCTGACAGATCGCAAATCGGCCGATATCGCGTTTTCGGCCCTCAGAAGCGCCGAAATCGCGTTTTCTCGCTGAGCCCAGTGGACGGTGACTCGGTATGAAAACTGCACGGAGGAGCTGTTTTATCGTTTCTACCGTGCAGTTCGACATGTAAACTGCCCAGAAACCGAATCTGCTGACAGATCGCAAATCGGCCGATATCGCGTTTTCGGCCCTCAGAAGCGCCGAAATCGCGTTTTCTCGCTGAGCCCAGTGGACGGTGACTCGGTATGAAAACTGCACGGAGGAGCTGTTTTATCGTTTCTACCGTGCAGTTCGACATGTAAACTGCCCAGAAACCGAATCTGCTGACAGATCGCAAATCGGCCGATATCGCGTTTTCGGCCCTCAGAAGCGCCGAAATCGCGTTTTCTCGCTGAGCCCAGTGGACGGTGACTCGGTATGAAAACTGCACGGAGGAGCTGTTTTATCGTTTCTACCGTGCAGTTCGACATGTAAACTGCCCAGAAACCGAATCTGCTGACAGATCGAAAATCGGCCGATATCGCGTTTTCGGCCCTCAGAAGCGCCGAAATCGCGTTTTCTCGCTGAGCCCAGTGGACGGTGACTCGGTATGAAAACTGCACGGAGGAGCTGTTTTATCGTTTCTACCGTGCAGTTCGACATGTAAACTGCCCAGAAACCGAATCTGCTGACAGATCGCAAATCGGCCGATATCGCGTTTTCGGCCCTCAGAAGCGCCGAAATCGCGTTTTCTCGCTGAGCCCAGTGGACGGTGACTCGGTATGAAAACTGCACGGAGGAGCTGTTTTATCGTTTCTACCGTGCAGTTCGACATGTAAACTGCCCAGAACCGAATCTGCTGACAGATCGAAAATCGGCCGATATCGCGTTTTCGGCCCTCAGAAGCGCCGAAATCGCGTTTTCTCGCTGAGCCCAGTGGACGGTGACTCGGTATGAAAACTGCACGGAGGAGCTGTTTTATCGTTTCTACCGTGCAGTTCGACATGTAAACTGCCCAGAAACCGAATCTGCTGACAGATCGCAAATCGGCCGATATCGCGTTTTCGGCCCTCAGAAGCGCCGAAATCGCGTTTTCTCGCTGAGCCCAGTGGACGGTGACTCGGTATGAAAACTGCACGGAGGAGCTGTTTTATCGTTTCTACCGTGCAGTTCGACATGTAAACTGCCCAGAAACCGAATCTGCTGACAGATCGCAAATCGGCCGATATCGCGTTTTCGGCCCTCAGAAGCGCCGAAATCGCGTTTTCTCGCTGACCCGAGTGGACGGTGACTCGGTATGAAAACTGCACGGAGGAGCTGTTTTATCGTTTCTACCGTGCAGTTCGACATGTAAACTGCCCAGAAACCGAATCTGCTGACAGATCGAAAATCGGCCGATATCGCGTTTTCGGCCCTCAGAAGCGCCGAAATCGCGTTTTCTCGCTGAGCCCAGTGGACGGTGACTCGGTATGAAAACTGCACGGAGGAGCTGTTTTATCGTTTCTACCGTGCAGTTCGACATGTAAACTGCCCAGAAACCGAATCTGCTGACAGATCGCAAATCGGCCGATATCGCGTTTTCGGCCCTCAGAAGCGCCGAAATCGCGTTTTCTCGCTGAGCCCAGTGGACGGTGACTCGGTATGAAAACTGCACGGAGGAGCTGTTTTATCGTTTCTACCGTGCAGTTCGACATGTAAACTGCCCAGAAACCGAATCTGCTGACAGATCGAAAATCGGCCGATATCGCGTTTTCGGCCCTCAGAAGCGCCGAAATCGCGTTTTCTCGCTGAGCCGAGTGGACGGTGACTCGGTATGAAAACTGCACGGAGGAGCTGTTTTATCGTTTCTACCGTGCAGTTCGACATGTAAACTGCCCAGAAACCGAATCTGCTGACAGATCGCAAATCGGCCGATATCGCGTTTTCGGCCCTCAGAAGCGCCGAAATCGCGTTTTCTCGCTGAGCCCAGTGGACGGTGACTCGGTATGAAAACTGCACGGAGGAGCTGTTTTATCGTTTCTACCGTGCAGTTCGACATGTAAACTGCCCAGAAACCGAATCTGCTGACAGATCGCAAATCGGCCGATATCGCGTTTTCGGCCCTCAGAAGCGCCGAAATCGCGTTTTCTCGCTGAGCCCAGTGGACGGTGACTCGGTATGAAAACTGCACGGAGGAGCTGTTTTATCGTTTCTACCGTGCAGTTCGACATGTAAACTGCCCAGAAACCGAATCTGCTGACAGATCGCAAATCGGCCGATATCGCGTTTTCGGCCCTCAGAAGCGCCGAAATCGCGTTTTCTCGCTGAGCCCAGTGGACGGTGACTCGGTATGAAAACTGCACGGAGGAGCTGTTTTATCGTTTCTACCGTGCAGTTCGACATGTAAACTGCCCAGAAACCGAATCTGCTGACAGATCGCAAATCGGCCGATATCGCGTTTTCGGCCCTCAGAAGCGCCGAAATCGCGTTTTCTCGCTGAGCCCAGTGGACGGTGACTCGGTATGAAAACTGCACGGAGGAGCTGTTTTATCGTTTCTACCGTGCAGTTCGACATGTAAACTGCCCAGAAACCGAATCTGCTGACAGATCGCAAATCGGCCGATATCGCGTTTTCGGCCCTCAGAAGCGCCGAAATCGCGTTTTCTCGCTGAGCCCAGTGGACGGTGACTCGGTATGAAAACTGCACGGAGGAGCTGTTTTATCGTTTCTACCGTGCAGTTCGACATGTAAACTGCCCAGAAACCGAATCTGCTGACAGATCGCAAATCGGCCGATATCGCGTTTTCGGCCCTCAGAAGCGCCGAAATCGCGTTTTCTCGCTGAGCCCAGTGGACGGTGACTCGGTATGAAAACTGCACGGAGGAGCTGTTTTATCGTTTCTACCGTGCAGTTCGACATGTAAACTGCCCAGAAACCGAATCTGCTGACAGATCGCAAATCGGCCGATATCGCGTTTTCGGCCCTCAGAAGCGCCGAAATCGCGTTTTCTCGCTGAGCCCAGTGGACGGTGACTCGGTATGAAAACTGCACGGAGGAGCTGTTTTATCGTTTCTACCGTGCAGTTCGACATGTAAACTGCCCAGAAACCGAATCTGCTGACAGATCGCAAATCGGCCGATATCGCGTTTTCGGCCCTCAGAAGCGCCGAAATCGCGTTTTCTCGCTGAGCCCAGTGGACGGTGACTCGGTATGAAAACTGCACGGAGGAGCTGTTTTATCGTTTCTACCGTGCAGTTCGACATGTAAACTGCCCAGAAACCGAATCTGCTGACAGATCGAAAATCGGCCGATATCGCGTTTTCGGCCCTCAGAAGCGCCGAAATCGCGTTTTCTCGCTGAGCCCAGTGGACGGTGACTCGGTATGAAAACTGCACGGAGGAGCTGTTTTATCGTTTCTACCGTGCAGTTCGACATGTAAACTGCCCAGAAACCGAATCTGCTGACAGATCGCAAATCGGCCGATATCGCGTTTTCGGCCCTCAGAAGCGCCGAAATCGCGTTTTCTCGCTGAGCCCAGTGGACGGTGACTCGGTATGAAAACTGCACGGAGGAGCTGTTTTATCGTTTCTACCGTGCAGTTCGACATGTAAACTGCCCAGAAACCGAATCTGCTGACAGATCGCAAATCGGCCGATATCGCGTTTTCGGCCCTCAGAAGCGCCGAAATCGCGTTTTCTCGCTGAGCCCAGTGGACGGTGACTCGGTATGAAAACTGCACGGAGGAGCTGTTTTATCGTTTCTACCGTGCAGTTCGACATGTAAACTGCCCAGAAACCGAATCTGCTGACAGATCGCAAATCGGCCGATATCGCGTTTTCGGCCCTCAGAAGCGCCGAAATCGCGTTTTCTCGCTGAGCCCAGTGGACGGTGACTCGGTATGAAAACTGCACGGAGGAGCTGTTTTATCGTTTCTACCGTGCAGTTCGACATGTAAACTGCCCAGAAACCGAATCTGCTGACAGATCGAAAATCGGCCGATATCGCGTTTTCGGCCCTCAGAAGCGCCGAAATCGCGTTTTCTCGCTGAGCCGAGTGGACGGTGACTCGGTATGAAAACTGCACGGAGGAGCTGTTTTATCGTTTCTACCGTGCAGTTCGACATGTAAACTGCCCAGAAACCGAATCTGCTGACAGATCGCAAATCGGCCGATATCGCGTTTTCGGCCCTCAGAAGCGCCGAAATCGCGTTTTCTCGCTGAGCCCAGTGGACGGTGACTCGGTATGAAAACTGCACGGAGGAGCTGTTTTATCGTTTCTACCGTGCAGTTCGACATGTAAACTGCCCAGAAACCGAATCTGCTGACAGATCGCAAATCGGCCGATATCGCGTTTTCGGCCCTCAGAAGCGCCGAAATCGCGTTTTCTCGCTGAGCCCAGTGGACGGTGACTCGGTATGAAAACTGCACGGAGGAGCTGTTTTATCGTTTCTACCGTGCAGTTCGACATGTAAACTGCCCAGAAACCGAATCTGCTGACAGATCGCAAATCGGCCGATATCGCGTTTTCGGCCCTCAGAAGCGCCGAAATCGCGTTTTCTCGCTGAGCCCAGTGGACGGTGACTCGGTATGAAAACTGCACGGAGGAGCTGTTTTATCGTTTCTACCGTGCAGTTCGACATGTAAACTGCCCAGAAACCGAATCTGCTGACAGATCGCAAATCGGCCGATATCGCGTTTTCGGCCCTCAGAAGCGCCGAAATCGCGTTTTCTCGCTGAGCCCAGTGGACGGTGACTCGGTATGAAAACTGCACGGAGGAGCTGTTTTATCGTTTCTACCGTGCAGTTCGACATGTAAACTGCCCAGAAACCGAATCTGCTGACAGATCGAAAATCGGCCGATATCGCGTTTTCGGCCCTCAGAAGCGCCGAAATCGCGTTTTCTCGCTGAGCCCAGTGGACGGTGACTCGGTATGAAAACTGCACGGAGGAGCTGTTTTATCGTTTCTACCGTGCAGTTCGACATGTAAACTGCCCAGAAACCGAATCTGCTGACAGATCGAAAATCGGCCGATATCGCGTTTTCGGCCCTCAGAAGCGCCGAAATCGCGTTTTCTCGCTGAGCCCAGTGGACGGTGACTCGGTATGAAAACTGCACGGAGGAGCTGTTTTATCGTTTCTACCGTGCAGTTCGACATGTAAACTGCCCAGAAACCGAATCTGCTGACAGATCGCAAATCGGCCGATATCGCGTTTTCGGCCCTCAGAAGCGCCGAAATCGCGTTTTCTCGCTGAGCCCAGTGGACGGTGACTCGGTATGAAAACTGCACGGAGGAGCTGTTTTATCGTTTCTACCGTGCAGTTCGACATGTAAACTGCCCAGAAACCGAATCTGCTGACAGATCGCAAATCGGCCGATATCGCGTTTTCGGCCCTCAGAAGCGCCGAAATCGCGTTTTCTCGCTGAGCCCAGTGGACGGTGACTCGGTATGAAAACTGCACGGAGGAGCTGTTTTATCGTTTCTACCGTGCAGTTCGACATGTAAACTGCCCAGAAACCGAATCTGCTGACAGATCGCAAATCGGCCGATATCGCGTTTTCGGCCCTCAGAAGCGCCGAAATCGCGTTTTCTCGCTGAGCCCAGTGGACGGTGACTCGGTATGAAAACTGCACGGAGGAGCTGATTTATCGTTTCTACCGTGCAGTTCGACATGTAAACTGCCCAGAAACCGAATCTGCTGACAGATCGCAAATCGGCCGATATCGCGTTTTCGGCCCTCAGAAGCGCCGAAATCGCGTTTTCTCGCTGAGCCCAGTGGACGGTGACTCGGTATGAAAACTGCACGGAGGAGCTGTTTTATCGTTTCTACCGTGCAGTTCGACATGTAAACTGCCCAGAAACCGAATCTGCTGACAGATCGCAAATCGGCCGATATCGCGTTTTCGGCCCTCAGAAGCGCCGAAATCGCGTTTTCTCGCTGAGCCCAGTGGACGGTGACTCGGTATGAAAACTGCACGGAGGAGCTGTTTTATCGTTTCTACCGTGCAGTTCGACATGTAAACTGCCCAGAAACCGAATCTGCTGACAGATCGCAAATCGGCCGATATCGCGTTTTCGGCCCTCAGAAGCGCCGAAATCGCGTTTTCTCGCTGAGCCCAGTGGACGGTGACTCGGTATGAAAACTGCACGGAGGAGCTGTTTTATCGTTTCTACCGTGCAGTTCGACATGTAAACTGCCCAGAAACCGAATCTGCTGACAGATCGCAAATCGGCCGATATCGCGTTTTCGGCCCTCAGAAGCGCCGAAATCGCGTTTTCTCGCTGAGCCCAGTGGACGGTGACTCGGTATGAAAACTGCACGGAGGAGCTGTTTTATCGTTTCTACCGTGCAGTTCGACATGTAAACTGCCCAGAAACCGAATCTGCTGACAGATCGAAAATCGGCCGATATCGCGTTTTCGGCCCTCAGAAGCGCCGAAATCGCGTTTTCTCGCTGAGCCCAGTGGACGGTGACTCGGTATGAAAACTGCACGGAGGAGCTGTTTTATCGTTTCTACCGTGCAGTTCGACATGTAAACTGCCCAGAAACCGAATCTGCTGACAGATCGCAAATCGGCCGATATCGCGTTTTCGGCCCTCAGAAGCGCCGAAATCGCGTTTTCTCGCTGAGCCCAGTGGACGGTGACTCGGTATGAAAACTGCACGGAGGAGCTGTTTTATCGTTTCTACCGTGCAGTTCGACATGTAAACTGCCCAGAAACCGAATCTGCTGACAGATCGCAAATCGGCCGATATCGCGTTTTCGGCCCTCAGAAGCGCCGAAATCGCGTTTTCTCGCTGAGCCCAGTGGACGGTGACTCGGTATGAAAACTGCACGGAGGAGCTGTTTTATCGTTTCTACCGTGCAGTTCGACATGTAAACTGCCCAGAAACCGAATCTGCTGACAGATCGCAAATCGGCCGATATCGCGTTTTCGGCCCTCAGAAGCGCCGAAATCGCGTTTTCTCGCTGAGCCCAGTGGACGGTGACTCGGTATGAAAACTGCACGGAGGAGCTGTTTTATCGTTTCTACCGTGCAGTTCGACATGTAAACTGCCCAGAAACCGAATCTGCTGACAGATCGAAAATCGGCCGATATCGCGTTTTCGGCCCTCAGAAGCGCCGAAATCGCGTTTTCTCGCTGAGCCCAGTGGACGGTGACTCGGTATGAAAACTGCACGGAGGAGCTGTTTTATCGTTTCTACCGTGCAGTTCGACATGTAAACTGCCCAGAAACCGAATCTGCTGACAGATCGAAAATCGGCCGATATCGCGTTTTCGGCCCTCAGAAGCGCCGAAATCGCGTTTTCTCGCTGAGCCCAGTGGACGGTGACTCGGTATGAAAACTGCACGGAGGAGCTGTTTTATCGTTTCTACCGTGCAGTTCGACATGTAAACTGCCCAGAAACCGAATCTGCTGACAGATCGCAAATCGGCCGATATCGCGTTTTCGGCCCTCAGAAGCGCCGAAATCGCGTTTTCTCGCTGAGCCCAGTGGACGGTGACTCGGTATGAAAACTGCACGGAGGAGCTGTTTTATCGTTTCTACCGTGCAGTTCGACATGTAAACTGCCCAGAAACCGAATCTGCTGACAGATCGCAAATCGGCCGATATCGCGTTTTCGGCCCTCAGAAGCGCCGAAATCGCGTTTTCTCGCTGAGCCCAGTGGACGGTGACTCGGTATGAAAACTGCACGGAGGAGCTGTTTTATCGTTTCTACCGTGCAGTTCGACATGTAAACTGCCCAGAAACCGAATCTGCTGACAGATCGCAAATCGGCCGATATCGCGTTTTCGGCCCTCAGAAGCGCCGAAATCGCGTTTTCTCGCTGAGCCCAGTGGACGGTGACTCGGTATGAAAACTGCACGGAGGAGCTGTTTTATCGTTTCTACCGTGCAGTTCGACATGTAAACTGCCCAGAAACCGAATCTGCTGACAGATCGCAAATCGGCCGATATCGCGTTTTCGGCCCTCAGAAGCGCCGAAATCGCGTTTTCTCGCTGAGCCCAGTGGACGGTGACTCGGTATGAAAACTGCACGGAGGAGCTGTTTTATCGTTTCTACCGTGCAGTTCGACATGTAAACTGCCCAGAAACCGAATCTGCTGACAGATCGCAAATCGGCCGATATCGCGTTTTCGGCCCTCAGAAGCGCCGAAATCGCGTTTTCTCGCTGAGCCCAGTGGACGGTGACTCGGTATGAAAACTGCACGGAGGAGCTGTTTTATCGTTTCTACCGTGCAGTTCGACATGTAAACTGCCCAGAAACCGAATCTGCTGACAGATCGCAAATCGGCCGATATCGCGTTTTCGGCCCTCAGAAGCGCCGAAATCGCGTTTTCTCGCTGAGCCCAGTGGACGGTGACTCGGTATGAAAACTGCACGGAGGAGCTGTTTTATCGTTTCTACCGTGCAGTTCGACATGTAAACTGCCCAGAAACCGAATCTGCTGACAGATCGCAAATCGGCCGATATCGCGTTTTCGGCCCTCAGAAGCGCCGAAATCGCGTTTTCTCGCTGAGCCCAGTGGACGGTGACTCGGTATGAAAACTGCACGGAGGAGCTGTTTTATCGTTTCTACCGTGCAGTTCGACATGTAAACTGCCCAGAAACCGAATCTGCTGACAGATCGAAAATCGGCCGATATCGCGTTTTCGGCCCTCAGAAGCGCCGAAATCGCGTTTTCTCGCTGAGCCGAGTGGACGGTGACTCGGTATGAAAACTGCACGGAGGAGCTGTTTTATCGTTTCTACCGTGCAGTTCGACATGTAAACTGCCCAGAAACCGAATCTGCTGACAGATCGAAAATCGGCCGATATCGCGTTTTCGGCCCTCAGAAGCGCCGAAATCGCGTTTTCTCGCTGAGCCCAGTGGACGGTGACTCGGTATGAAAACTGCACGGAGGAGCTGTTTTATCGTTTCTACCGTGCAGTTCGACATGTAAACTGCCCAGAAACCGAATCTGCTGACAGATCGCAAATCGGCCGATATCGCGTTTTCGGCCCTCAGAAGCGCCGAAATCGCGTTTTCTCGCTGAGCCCAGTGGACGGTGACTCGGTATGAAAACTGCACGGAGGAGCTGTTTTATCGTTTCTACCGTGCAGTTCGACATGTAAACTGCCCAGAAACCGAATCTGCTGACAGATCGCAAATCGGCCGATATCGCGTTTTCGGCCCTCAGAAGCGCCGAAATCGCGTTTTCTCGCTGAGCCCAGTGGACGGTGACTCGGTATGAAAACTGCACGGAGGAGCTGTTTTATCGTTTCTACCGTGCAGTTCGACATGTAAACTGCCCAGAAACCGAATCTGCTGACAGATCGCAAATCGGCCGATATCGCGTTTTCGGCCCTCAGAAGCGCCGAAATCGCGTTTTCTCGCTGAGCCCAGTGGACGGTGACTCGGTATGAAAACTGCACGGAGGAGCTGTTTTATCGTTTCTACCGTGCAGTTCGACATGTAAACTGCCCAGAAACCGAATCTGCTGACAGATCGCAAATCGGCCGATATCGCGTTTTCGGCCCTCAGAAGCGCCGAAATCGCGTTTTCTCGCTGAGCCGAGTGGACGGTGACTCGGTATGAAAACTGCACGGAGGAGCTGTTTTATCGTTTCTACCGTGCAGTTCGACATGTAAACTGCCCAGAAACCGAATCTGCTGACAGATCGCAAATCGGCCGATATCGCGTTTTCGGCCCTCAGAAGCGCCGAAATCGCGTTTTCTCGCTGAGCCCAGTGGACGGTGACTCGGTATGAAAACTGCACGGAGGAGCTGTTTTATCGTTTCTACCGTGCAGTTCGACATGTAAACTGCCCAGAAACCGAATCTGCTGACAGATCGAAAATCGGCCGATATCGCGTTTTCGGCCCTCAGAAGCGCCGAAATCGCGTTTTCTCGCTGAGCCCAGTGGACGGTGACTCGGTATGAAAACTGCACGGAGGAGCTGTTTTATCGTTTCTACCGTGCAGTTCGACATGTAAACTGCCCAGAAACCGAATCTGCTGACAGATCGAAAATCGGCCGATATCGCGTTTTCGGCCCTCAGAAGCGCCGAAATCGCGTTTTCTCGCTGAGCCCAGTGGACGGTGACTCGGTATGAAAACTGCACGGAGGAGCTGTTTTATCGTTTCTACCGTGCAGTTCGACATGTAAACTGCCCAGAAACCGAATCTGCTGACAGATCGCAAATCGGCCGATATCGCGTTTTCGGCCCTCAGAAGCGCCGAAATCGCGTTTTCTCGCTGAGCCCAGTGGACGGTGACTCGGTATGAAAACTGCACGGAGGAGCTGTTTTATCGTTTCTACCGTGCAGTTCGACATGTAAACTGCCCAGAAACCGAATCTGCTGACAGATCGAAAATCGGCCGATATCGCGTTTTCGGCCCTCAGAAGCGCCGAAATCGCGTTTTCTCGCTGAGCCCAGTGGACGGTGACTCGGTATGAAAACTGCACGGAGGAGCTGTTTTATCGTTTCTACCGTGCAGTTCGACATGTAAACTGCCCAGAAACCGAATCTGCTGACAGATCGCAAATCGGCCGATATCGCGTTTTCGGCCCTCAGAAGCGCCGAAATCGCGTTTTCTCGCTGAGCCGAGTGGACGGTGACTCGGTATGAAAACTGCACGGAGGAGCTGTTTTATCGTTTCTACCGTGCAGTTCGACATGTAAACTGCCCAGAAACCGAATCTGCTGACAGATCGAAAATCGGCCGATATCGCGTTTTCGGCCCTCAGAAGCGCCGAAATCGCGTTTTCTCGCTGAGCCGAGTGGACGGTGACTCGGTATGAAAACTGCACGGAGGAGCTGTTTTATCGTTTCTACCGTGCAGTTCGACATGTAAACTGCCCAGAAACCGAATCTGCTGACAGATCGCAAATCGGCCGATATCGCGTTTTCGGCCCTCAGAAGCGCCGAAATCGCGTTTTCTCGCTGAGCCCAGTGGACGGTGACTCGGTATGAAAACTGCACGGAGGAGCTGTTTTATCGTTTCTACCGTGCAGTTCGACATGTAAACTGCCCAGAAACCGAATCTGCTGACAGATCGAAAATCGGCCGATATCGCGTTTTCGGCCCTCAGAAGCGCCGAAATCGCGTTTTCTCGCTGAGCCGAGTGGACGGTGACTCGGTATGAAAACTGCACGGAGGAGCTGTTTTATCGTTTCTACCGTGCAGTTCGACATGTAAACTGCCCAGAAACCGAATCTGCTGACAGATCGCAAATCGGCCGATATCGCGTTTTCGGCCCTCAGAAGCGCCGAAATCGCGTTTTCTCGCTGAGCCCAGTGGACGGTGACTCGGTATGAAAACTGCACGGAGGAGCTGTTTTATCGTTTCTACCGTGCAGTTCGACATGTAAACTGCCCAGAAACCGAATCTGCTGACAGATCGAAAATCGGCCGATATCGCGTTTTCGGCCCTCAGAAGCGCCGAAATCGCGTTTTCTCGCTGAGCCCAGTGGACGGTGACTCGGTATGAAAACTGCACGGAGGAGCTGTTTTATCGTTTCTACCGTGCAGTTCGACATGTAAACTGCCCAGAAACCGAATCTGCTGACAGATCGCAAATCGGCCGATATCGCGTTTTCGGCCCTCAGAAGCGCCGAAATCGCGTTTTCTCGCTGAGCCCAGTGGACGGTGACTCGGTATGAAAACTGCACGGAGGAGCTGTTTTATCGTTTCTACCGTGCAGTTCGACATGTAAACTGCCCAGAAACCGAATCTGCTGACAGATCGAAAATCGGCCGATATCGCGTTTTCGGCCCTCAGAAGCGCCGAAATCGCGTTTTCTCGCTGAGCCCAGTGGACGGTGACTCGGTATGAAAACTGCACGGAGGAGCTGTTTTATCGTTTCTACCGTGCAGTTCGACATGTAAACTGCCCAGAAACCGAATCTGCTGACAGATCGCAAATCGGCCGATATCGCGTTTTCGGCCCTCAGAAGCGCCGAAATCGCGTTTTCTCGCTGAGCCCAGTGGACGGTGACTCGGTATGAAAACTGCACGGAGGAGCTGTTTTATCGTTTCTACCGTGCAGTTCGACATGTAAACTGCCCAGAAACCGAATCTGCTGACAGATCGCAAATCGGCCGATATCGCGTTTTCGGCCCTCAGAAGCGCCGAAATCGCGTTTTCTCGCTGAGCCCAGTGGACGGTGACTCGGTATGAAAACTGCACGGAGGAGCTGTTTTATCGTTTCTACCGTGCAGTTCGACATGTAAACTGCCCAGAAACCGAATCTGCTGACAGATCGAAAATCGGCCGATATCGCGTTTTCGGCCCTCAGAAGCGCCGAAATCGCGTTTTCTCGCTGAGCCCAGTGGACGGTGACTCGGTATGAAAACTGCACGGAGGAGCTGTTTTATCGTTTCTACCGTGCAGTTCGACATGTAAACTGCCCAGAAACCGAATCTGCTGACAGATCGCAAATCGGCCGATATCGCGTTTTCGGCCCTCAGAAGCGCCGAAATCGCGTTTTCTCGCTGAGCCCAGTGGACGGTGACTCGGTATGAAAACTGCACGGAGGAGCTGTTTTATCGTTTCTACCGTGCAGTTCGACATGTAAACTGCCCAGAAACCGAATCTGCTGACAGATCGAAAATCGGCCGATATCGCGTTTTCGGCCCTCAGAAGCGCCGAAATCGCGTTTTCTCGCTGAGCCGAGTGGACGGTGACTCGGTATGAAAACTGCACGGAGGAGCTGTTTTATCGTTTCTACCGTGCAGTTCGACATGTAAACTGCCCAGAAACCGAATCTGCTGACAGATCGCAAATCGGCCGATATCGCGTTTTCGGCCCTCAGAAGCGCCGAAATCGCGTTTTCTCGCTGAGCCCAGTGGACGGTGACTCGGTATGAAAACTGCACGGAGGAGCTGTTTTATCGTTTCTACCGTGCAGTTCGACATGTAAACTGCCCAGAAACCGAATCTGCTGACAGATCGAAAATCGGCCGATATCGCGTTTTCGGCCCTCAGAAGCGCCGAAATCGCGTTTTCTCGCTGAGCCCAGTGGACGGTGACTCGGTATGAAAACTGCACGGAGGAGCTGTTTTATCGTTTCTACCGTGCAGTTCGACATGTAAACTGCCCAGAAACCGAATCTGCTGACAGATCGCAAATCGGCCGATATCGCGTTTTCGGCCCTCAGAAGCGCCGAAATCGCGTTTTCTCGCTGAGCCGAGTGGACGGTGACTCGGTATGAAAACTGCACGGAGGAGCTGTTTTATCGTTTCTACCGTGCAGTTCGACATGTAAACTGCCCAGAAACCGAATCTGCTGACAGATCGCAAATCGGCCGATATCGCGTTTTCGGCCCTCAGAAGTGCCGAAATCGCGTTTTCTCGCTGAGCCCAGTGGACGGTGACTCGGTATGAAAACTGCACGGAGGAGCTGTTTTATCGTTTCTACCGTGCAGTTCGACATGTAAACTGCCCAGAAACCGAATCTGCTGACAGATCGAAAATCGGCCGATATCGCGTTTTCGGCCCTCAGAAGCGCCGAAATCGCGTTTTCTCGCTGACCCGAGTGGACGGTGACTCGGTATGAAAACTGCACGGAGGAGCTGTTTTATCGTTTCTACCGTGCAGTTCGACATGTAAACTGCCCAGAAACCGAATCTGCTGACAGATCGCAAATCGGCCGATATCGCGTTTTCGGCCCTCAGAAGCGCCGAAATCGCGTTTTCTCGCTGAGCCCAGTGGACGGTGACTCGGTATGAAAACTGCACGGAGGAGCTGTTTTATCGTTTCTACCGTGCAGTTCGACATGTAAACTGCCCAGAAACCGAATCTGCTGACAGATCGAAAATCGGCCGATATCGCGTTTTCGGCCCTCAGAAGCGCCGAAATCGCGTTTTCTCGCTGAGCCTAGTGGACGGTGACTCGGTATGAAAACTGCACGGAGGAGCTGTTTTATCGTTTCTACCGTGCAGTTCGACATGTAAACTGCCCAGAAACCGAATCTGCTGACAGATCGCAAATCGGCCGATATCGCGTTTTCGGCCCTCAGAAGCGCCGAAATCGCGTTTTCTCGCTGAGCCCAGTGGACGGTGACTCGGTATGAAAACTGCACGGAGGAGCTGTTTTATCGTTTCTACCGTGCAGTTCGACATGTAAACTGCCCAGAAACCGAATCTGCTGACAGATCGCAAATCGGCCGATATCGCGTTTTCGGCCCTCAGAAGCGCCGAAATCGCGTTTTCTCGCTGAGCCAGTGGACGGTGACTCGGTATGAAAACTGCACGGAGGAGCTGTTTTATCGTTTCTACCGTGCAGTTCGACATGTAAACTGCCCAGAAACCGAATCTGCTGACAGATCGCAAATCGGCCGATATCGCGTTTTCGGCCCTCAGAAGCGCCGAAATCGCGTTTTCTCGCTGAGCCGAGTGGACGGTGACTCGGTATGAAAACTGCACGGAGGAGCTGTTTATCGTTTCTACCGTGCAGTTCGACATGTAAACTGCCCAGAAACCGAATCTGCTGACAGATCGCAAATCGGCCGATATCGCGTTTTCGGCCCTCAGAAGCGCCGAAATCGCGTTTTCTCGCTGAGCCCAGTGGACGGTGACTCGGTATGAAAACTGCACGGAGGAGCTGTTTTATCGTTTCTACCGTGCAGTTCGACATGTAAACTGCCCAGAAACCGAATCTGCTGACAGATCGAAAATCGGCCGATATCGCGTTTTCGGCCCTCAGAAGCGCCGAAATCGCGTTTTCTCGCTGAGCCGAGTGGACGGTGACTCGGTATGAAAACTGCACGGAGGAGCTGTTTTATCGTTTCTACCGTGCAGTTCGACATGTAAACTGCCCAGAAACCGAATCTGCTGACAGATCGAAAATCGGCCGATATCGCGTTTTCGTTCTCGCTGAGCACAGTGGACGGTGACTCGGTATGAAAACTGCACGGAGGAGCTGTTTTATCGTTTCTACCGTGCAGTTCGACATGTAAACTGCCCAGAAACCGAATCTGCTGACAGATCGAAAATCGGCCGATATCGCGTTTTCGGCCCTCAGAAGCGCCGAAATCGCGTTTTCTCGCTGAGCCCAGTGGACGGTGACTCGGTATGAAAACTGCACGGAGGAGCTGTTTTATCGTTTCTACCGTGCAGTTCGACATGTAAACTGCCCAGAAACCGAATCTGCTGACAGATCGCAAATCGGCCGATATCGCGTTTTCGGCCCTCAGAAGCGCCGAAATCGCGTTTTCTCGCTGAGCCCAGTGGACGGTGACTCGGTATGAAAACTGCACGGAGGAGCTGTTTTATCGTTTCTACCGTGCAGTTCGACATGTAAACTGCCCAGAAACCGAATCTGCTGACAGAAAACAGCACGGAGGAGCTGTTTTATCGTTTCTACCGTGCAGTTCGACATGTAAACTGCCCAGAAAACGAATCTGCTGACAGATCGCAAATCGGCCGATATCGCGTTTTCGGCCCTCAGAAGCGCCGAAATCGCGTTTTCTCGCTGAGCCCAGTGGACGGTGACTCGGTATGAAAACTGCACGGAGGAGCTGTTTTATCGTTTCTACCGTGCAGTTCGACATGTAAACTGCCCAGAAACCGAATCTGCTGACAGATCGAAAATCGGCCGATATCGCGTTTTCGGCCCTCAGAAGCGCCGAAATCGCGTTTTCTCGCTGAGCCCAGTGGACGGTGACTCGGTATGAAAACTGCACGGAGGAGCTGTTTTATCGTTTCTACCGTGCAGTTCGACATGTAAACTGCCCAGAAACCGAATCTGCTGAAAGATCAAAAATCGGCCGATATCGCGTTTTCGGCCCTCAGAAGCGCCGAAATCGCGTTTTCTCGCTGAGCCCAGTGGACGGTGACTCGGTATGAAAACTGCACGGAGGAGCTGTTTTATCGTTTCTACCGTGCAGTTCGACATGTAAACTGCCCAGAAACCGAATCTGCTGACAGATCGAAAATCGGCCGATATCGCGTTTTCGGCCCTCAGAAGCGCCGAAATCGCGTTTTCTCGCTGAGCCCAGTGGACGGTGACTCGGTATGAAAACTGCACGGAGGAGCTGTTTTATCGTTTCTACCGTGCAGTTCGACATGTAAACTGCCCAGAAACCGAATCTGCTGACAGATCGCAAATCGGCCGATATCGCGTTTTCGGCCCTCAGAAGCGCCGAAATCGCGTTTTCTCGCTGAGCCCAGTGGACGGTGACTCGGTATGAAAACTGCACGGAGGAGCTGTTTTATCGTTTCTACCGTGCAGTTCGACATGTAAACTGCCCAGAAAAAGAATCTGCTGACAGATCGCAAATCGCAAATCGGCCGATATCGCGTTTTCGGCCCTCAGAAGCGCCGAAATCGCGTTTTCTCGCTGAGCCCAGTGGACGGTGACTCGGTATGAAAACTGCACGGAGGAGCTGTTTTATCGTTTCTACCGTGCAGTTCGACATGTAAACTGCCCAGAAACCGAATCTGCTGACAGATCGCAAATCGGCCGATATCGCGTTTTCGGCCCTCAGAAGCGCCGAAATCGCGTTTTCTCGCTGAGCCCAGTGGACGGTGACTCGGTATGAAAACTGCACGGAGGAGCTGTTTTATCGTTTCTACCGTGCAGTTCGACATGTAAACTGCCCAGAAACCGAATCTGCTGACAGATCGCAAATCGGCCGATATCGCGTTTTCGGCCCTCAGAAGCGCCGAAATCGCGTTTTCTCGCTGAGCCCAGTGGACGGTGACTCGGTATGAAAACTGCACGGAGGAGCTGTTTTATCGTTTCTACCGTGCAGTTCGACATGTAAACTGCCCAGAAACCGAATCTGCTGACAGATCGCAAATCGGCCGATATCGCGTTTTCGGCCCTCAGAAGCGCCGAAATCGCGTTTTCTCGCTGAGCCCAGTGGACGGTGACTCGGTATGAAAACTGCACGGAGGAGCTGTTTTATCGTTTCTACCGTGCAGTTCGACATGTAAACTGCCCAGAAACCGAATCTGCTGACAGATCGCAAATCGGCCGATATCGCGTTTTCGGCCCTCAGAAGCGCCGAAATCGCGTTTTCTCGCTGAGCCCAGTGGACGGTGACTCGGTATGAAAACTGCACGGAGGAGCTGTTTTATCGTTTCTACCGTGCAGTTCGACATGTAAACTGCCCAGAAACCGAATCTGCTGACAGATCGAAAATCGGCCGATATCGCGTTTTCGGCCCTCAGAAGCGCCGAAATCGCGTTTTCTCGCTGAGCCCAGTGGACGGTGACTCGGTATGAAAACTGCACGGAGGAGCTGTTTTATCGTTTCTACCGTGCAGTTCGACATGTAAACTGCCCAGAAACCGAATCTGCTGACAGATCGAAAATCGGCCGATATCGCGTTTTCGGCCCTCAGAAGCGCCGAAATCGCGTTTTCTCGCTGAGCCCAGTGGACGGTGACTCGGTATGAAAACTGCACGGAGGAGCTGTTTTATCGTTTCTACCGTGCAGTTCGACATGTAAACTGCCCAGAAACCGAATCTGCTGACAGATCGAAAATCGGCCGATATCGCGTTTTCGGCCCTCAGAAGCGCCGAAATCGCGTTTTCTCGCTGAGCCCAGTGGACGGTGACTCGGTATGAAAACTGCACGGAGGAGCTGTTTTATCGTTTCTACCGTGCAGTTCGACATGTAAACTGCCCAGAAACCGAATCTGCTGACAGATCGCAAATCGGCCGATATCGCGTTTTCGGCCCTCAGAAGCGCCGAAATCGCGTTTTCTCGCTGAGCCCAGTGGACGGTGACTCGGTATGAAAACTGCACGGAGGAGCTGTTTTATCGTTTCTACCGTGCAGTTCGACATGTAAACTGCCCAGAAACCGAATCTGCTGACAGATCGCAAATCGGCCGATATCGCGTTTTCGGCCCTCAGAAGCGCCGAAATCGCGTTTTCTCGCTGAGCCCAGTGGACGGTGACTCGGTATGAAAACTGCACGGAGGAGCTGTTTTATCGTTTCTACCGTGCAGTTCGACATGTAAACTGCCCAGAAACCGAATCTGCTGACAGATCGCAAATCGGCCGATATCGCGTTTTCGGCCCTCAGAAGCGCCGAAATCGCGTTTTCTCGCTGAGCCCAGTGGACGGTGACTCGGTATGAAAACAGCACGGAGGAGCTGTTTTATCGTTTCTACCGTGCAGTTCGACATGTAAACTGCCCAGAAACCGAATCTGCTGACAGATCGCAAATCGGCCGATATCGCGTTTTCGGCCCTCAGAAGCGCCGAAATCGCGTTTTCTCGCTGAGCCCAGTGGACGGTGACTCGGTATGAAAACTGCACGGAGGAGCTGTTTTATCGTTTCTACCGTGCAGTTCGACATGTAAACTGCCCAGAAACCGAATCTGCTGACAGATCGAAAATCGGCCGATATCGCGTTTTCGGCCCTCAGAAGCGCCGAAATCGCGTTTTCTCGCTGAGCCCAGTGGACGGTGACTCGGTATGAAAACTGCACGGAGGAGCTGTTTTATCGTTTCTACCGTGCAGTTCGACATGTAAACTGCCCAGAAACCGAATCTGCTGACAGATCGAAAATCGGCCGATATCGCGTTTTCGGCCCTCAGAAGCGCCGAAATCGCGTTTTCTCGCTGAGCCCAGTGGACGGTGACTCGGTATGAAAACTGCACGGAGGAGCTGTTTTATCGTTTCTACCGTGCAGTTCGACATGTAAACTGCCCAGAAACCGAATCTGCTGACAGATCGCAAATCGGCCGATATCGCGTTTTCGGCCCTCAGAAGCGCCGAAATCGCGTTTTCTCGCTGAGCCCAGTGGACGGTGACTCGGTATGAAAACTGCACGGAGGAGCTGTTTTATCGTTTCTACCGTGCAGTTCGACATGTAAACTGCCCAGAAACCGAATCTGCTGACAGATCGCAAATCGGCCGATATCGCGTTTTCGGCCCTCAGAAGCGCCGAAATCGCGTTTTCTCGCTGAGCCCAGTGGACGGTGACTCGGTATGAAAACTGCACGGAGGAGCTGTTTTATCGTTTCTACCGTGCAGTTCGACATGTAAACTGCCCAGAAACCGAATCTGCTGACAGATCGCAAATCGGCCGATATCGCGTTTTCGGCCCTCAGAAGCGCCGAAATCGCGTTTTCTCGCTGAGCCCAGTGGACGGTGACTCGGTATGAAAACTGCACGGAGGAGCTGTTTTATCGTTTCTACCGTGCAGTTCGACATGTAAACTGCCCAGAAACCGAATCTGCTGACAGATCGCAAATCGGCCGATATCGCGTTTTCGGCCCTCAGAAGCGCCGAAATCGCGTTTTCTCGCTGAAGTGGACGGTGACTCGGTATGAAAACTGCACGGAGGAGCTGTTTTATCGTTTCTACCGTGCAGTTCGACATGTAAACTGCCCAGAAACCGAATCTGCTGACAGATCGAAAATCGGCCGATATCGCGTTTTCGGCCCTCAGAAGCGCCGAAATCGCGTTTTCTCGCTGAGCCCAGTGGACGGTGACTCGGTATGAAAACTGCACGGAGGAGCTGTTTTATCGTTTCTACCGTGCAGTTCGACATGTAAACTGCCCAGAAACCGAATCTGCTGACAGATCGCAAATCGGCCGATATCGCGTTTTCGGCCCTCAGAAGCGCCGAAATCGCGTTTTCTCGCTGAGCCCAGTGGACGGTGACTCGGTATGAAAACTGCACGGAGGAGCTGTTTTATCGTTTCTACCGTGCAGTTCGACATGTAAACTGCCCAGAAACCGAATCTGCTGACAGATCGCAAATCGGCCGATATCGCGTTTTCGGCCCTCAGAAGCGCCGAAATCGCGTTTTCTCGCTGAGCCCAGTGGACGGTGACTCGGTATGAAAACTGCACGGAGGAGCTGTTTTATCGTTTCTACCGTGCAGTTCGACATGTAAACTGCCCAGAAACCGAATCTGCTGACAGATCGCAAATCGGCCGATATCGCGTTTTCGGCCCTCAGAAGCGCCGAAATCGCGTTTTCTCGCTGAGCCCAGTGGACGGTGACTCGGTATGAAAACTGCACGGAGGAGCTGTTTTATCGTTTCTACCGTGCAGTTCGACATGTAAACTGCCCAGAAACCGAATCTGCTGACAGATCGCAAATCGGCCGATATCGCGTTTTCGGCCCTCAGAAGCGCCGAAATCGCGTTTTCTCGCTGAGCCCAGTGGACGGTGACTCGGTATGAAAACTGCACGGAGGAGCTGTTTTATCGTTTCTACCGTGCAGTTCGACATGTAAACTGCCCAGAAACCGAATCTGCTGACAGATCGCAAATCGGCCGATATCGCGTTTTCGGCCCTCAAAGCGCCGAAATCGCGTTTTCTCGCTGAGCCCAGTGGACGGTGACTCGGTATGAAAACTGCACGGAGGAGCTGTTTTATCGTTTCTACCGTGCAGTTCGACATGTAAACTGCCCAGAAACCGAATCTGCTGACAGATCGAAAATCGGCCGATATCGCGTTTTCGGCCCTCAGAAGCGCCGAAATCGCGTTTTCTCGCTGAGCCCAGTGGACGGTGACTCGGTATGAAAACTGCACGGAGGAGCTGTTTTATCGTTTCTACCGTGCAGTTCGACATGTAAACTGCCCAGAAACCGAATCTGCTGACAGATCGCAAATCGGCCGATATCGCGTTTTCGGCCCTCAGAAGCGCCGAAATCGCGTTTTCTCGCTGAGCCCAGTGGACGGTGACTCGGTATGAAAACTGCACGGAGGAGCTGTTTTATCGTTTCTACCGTGCAGTTCGACATGTAAACTGCCCAGAAACCGAATCTGCTGACAGATCGCAAATCGGCCGATATCGCGTTTTCGGCCCTCAGAAGCGCCGAAATCGCGTTTTCTCGCTGAGCCCAGTGGACGGTGACTCGGTATGAAAACTGCACGGAGGAGCTGTTTTATCGTTTCTACCGTGCAGTTCGACATGTAAACTGCCCAGAAACCGAATCTGCTGACAGATCGCAAATCGGCCGATATCGCGTTTTCGGCCCTCAGAAGCGCCGAAATCGCGTTTTCTCGCTGAGCCCAGTGGACGGTGACTCGGTATGAAAACTGCACGGAGGAGCTGTTTTATCGTTTCTACCGTGCAGTTCGACATGTAAACTGCCCAGAAACCGAATCTGCTGACAGATCGCAAATCGGCCGATATCGCGTTTTCGGCCCTCAGAAGCGCCGAAATCGCGTTTTCTCGCTGAGCCCAGTGGACGGTGACTCGGTATGAAAACTGCACGGAGGAGCTGTTTTATCGTTTCTACCGTGCAGTTCGACATGTAAACTGCCCAGAAACCGAATCTGCTGACAGATCGCAAATCGGCCGATATCGCGTTTTCGGCCCTCAGAAGCGCCGAAATCGCGTTTTCTCGCTGAGCCCAGTGGACGGTGACTCGGTATGAAAACTGCACGGAGGAGCTGTTTTATCGTTTCTACCGTGCAGTTCGACATGTAAACTGCCCAGAAACCGAATCTGCTGACAGATCGAAAATCGGCCGATATCGCGTTTTCGGCCCTCAGAAGCGCCGAAATCGCGTTTTCTCGCTGAGCCCAGTGGACGGTGACTCGGTATGAAAACTGCACGGAGGAGCTGTTTTATCGTTTCTACCGTGCAGTTCGACATGTAAACTGCCCAGAAACCGAATCTGCTGACAGATCGCAAATCGGCCGATATCGCGTTTTCGGCCCTCAGAAGCGCCGAAATCGCGTTTTCTCGCTGAGCCCAGTGGACGGTGACTCGGTATGAAAACTGCACGGAGGAGCTGTTTTATCGTTTCTACCGTGCAGTTCGACATGTAAACTGCCCAGAAACCGAATCGCTGACAGACAAATCGGCCGATATCGCGTTTTCGGCCCTCAAGGACCGCAAATCGGCCGATATCGCGTTTTCGGCCCTCAGAAGCGCCGAAATCGCGTTTTCTCGCTGAGCCCAGTGGACGGTGACTCGGTATGAAAACTGCACGGAGGAGCTGTTTTATCGTTTCTACCGTGCAGTTCGACATGTAAACTGCCCAGAAACCGAATCTGCTGACAGATCGCAAATCGGCCGATATCGCGTTTTCGGCCCTCAGAAGCGCCGAAATCGCGTTTTCTCGCTGAGCCCAGTGGACGGTGACTCGGTATGAAAACTGCACGGAGGAGCTGTTTTATCGTTTCTACCGTGCAGTTCGACATGTAAACTGCCCAGAAACCGAATCTGCTGACAGATCGCAAATCGGCCGATATCGCGTTTTCGGCCCTCAGAAGCGCCGAAATCGCGTTTTCTCGCTGAGCCCAGTGGACGGTGACTCGGTATGAAAACTGCACGGAGGAGCTGTTTTATCGTTTCTACCGTGCAGTTCGACATGTAAACTGCCCAGAACCGAATCTGCTGACAGATCGAAAATCGGCCGATATCGCGTTTTCGGCCCTCAGAAGCGCCGAAATCGCGTTTTCTCGCTGAGCCCAGTGGACGGTGACTCGGTATGAAAACTGCACGGAGGAGCTGTTTTATCGTTTCTACCGTGCAGTTCGACATGTAAACTGCCCAGAAACCGAATCTGCTGACAGATCGCAAATCGGCCGATATCGCGTTTTCGGCCCTCAGAAGCGCCGAAATCGCGTTTTCTCGCTGAGCCCAGTGGACGGTGACTCGGTATGAAAACTGCACGGAGGAGCTGTTTTATCGTTTCTACCGTGCAGTTCGACATGTAAACTGCCCAGAAACCGAATCTGCTGACAGATCGAAAATCGGCCGATATCGCGTTTTCGGCCCTCAGAAGCGCCGAAATCGCGTTTTCTCGCTGAGCCCAGTGGACGGTGACTCGGTATGAAAACTGCACGGAGGAGCTGTTTTATCGTTTCTACCGTGCAGTTCGACATGTAAACTGCCCAGAAACCGAATCTGCTGACAGATCGCAAATCGGCCGATATCGCGTTTTCGGCCCTCAGAAGCGCCGAAATCGCGTTTTCTCGCTGAGCCCAGTGGACGGTGACTCGGTATGAAAACTGCACGGAGGAGCTGTTTTATCGTTTCTACCGTGCAGTTCGACATGTAAACTGCCCAGAAACCGAATCTGCTGACAGATCGCAAATCGGCCGATATCGCGTTTTCGGCCCTCAGAAGCGCCGAAATCGCGTTTTCTCGCTGAGCCCAGTGGACGGTGACTCGGTATGAAAACTGCACGGAGGAGCTGTTTTATCGTTTCTACCGTGCAGTTCGACATGTAAACTGCCCAGAAACCGAATCTGCTGACAGATCGCAAATCGGCCGATATCGCGTTTTCGGCCCTCAGAAGCGCCGAAATCGCGTTTTCTCGCTGAGCCCAGTGGACGGTGACTCGGTATGAAAACTGCACGGAGGAGCTGTTTTATCGTTTCTACCGTGCAGTTCGACATGTAAACTGCCCAGAAACCGAATCTGCTGACAGATCGAAAATCGGCCGATATCGCGTTTTCGGCCCTCAGAAGCGCCGAAATCGCGTTTTCTCGCTGAGCCCAGTGGACGGTGACTCGGTATGAAAACTGCACGGAGGAGCTGTTTTATCGTTTCTACCGTGCAGTTCGACATGTAAACTGCCCAGAAACCGAATCTGCTGACAGATCGCAAATCGGCCGATATCGCGTTTTCGGCCCTCAGAAGCGCCGAAATCGCGTTTTCTCGCTGAGCCCAGTGGACGGTGACTCGGTATGAAAACTGCACGGAGGAGCTGTTTTATCGTTTCTACCGTGCAGTTCGACATGTAAACTGCCCAGAAACCGAATCTGCTGACAGATCGCAAATCGGCCGATATCGCGTTTTCGGCCCTCAGAAGCGCCGAAATCGCGTTTTCTCGCTGAGCCCAGTGGACGGTGACTCGGTATGAAAACTGCACGGAGGAGCTGTTTTATCGTTTTCTACCGTGCAGTTCGACATGTAAACTGCCCAGAAACCGAATCTGCTGACAGATCGCAAATCGGCCGATATCGCGTTTTCGGCCCTCAGAAGCGCCGAAATCGCGTTTTCTCGCTGAGCCCAGTGGACGGTGACTCGGTATGAAAACTGCACGGAGGAGCTGTTTTATCGTTTCTACCGTGCAGTTCGACATGTAAACTGCCCAGAAACCGAATCTGCTGACAGATCGCAAATCGGCCGATATCGCGTTTTCGGCCCTCAGAAGCGCCGAAATCGCGTTTTCTCGCTGAGCCCAGTGGACGGTGACTCGGTATGAAAACTGCACGGAGGAGCTGTTTTATCGTTTCTACCGTGCAGTTCGACATGTAAACTGCCCAGAAACCGAATCTGCTGACAGATCGCAAATCGGCCGATATCGCGTTTTCGGCCCTCAGAAGCGCCGAAATCGCGTTTTCTCGCTGAGCCCAGTGGACGGTGACTCGGTATGAAAACTGCACGGGGAGCTGTTTTATCTGTTTTATCGTTTCTACCGTGCAGTTCGACATGTAAACTGCCCAGAAACCGAATCTGCTGACAGATCGCAAATCGGCCGATATCGCGTTTTCGGCCCTCAGAAGCGCCGAAATCGCGTTTTCTCGCTGAGCCCAGTGGACGGTGACTCGGTATGAAAACTGCACGGAGGAGCTGTTTTATCGTTTCTACCGTGCAGTTCGACATGTAAACTGCCCAGAAACCGAATCTGCTGACAGATCGCAAATCGGCCGATATCGCGTTTTCGGCCCTCAGAAGCGCCGAAATCGCGTTTTCTCGCTGAGCCCAGTGGACGGTGACTCGGTATGAAAACTGCACGGAGGAGCTGTTTTATCGTTTCTACCGTGCAGTTCGACATGTAAACTGCCCAGAAACCGAATCTGCTGACAGATCGAAAATCGGCCGATATCGCGTTTTCGGCCCTCAGAAGCGCCGAAATCGCGTTTTCTCGCTGAGCCCAGTGGACGGTGACTCGGTTTGAAAACTGCACGGAGGAGCTGTTTTATCGTTTCTACCGTGCAGTTCGACATGTAAACTGCCCAGAAACCGAATCTGCTGACAGATCGAAAATCGGCCGATATCGCGTTTTCGGCCCTCAGCAAAGCGCCGAAATCGCGTTTTCTCGCTGAGCCCAGTGGACGGTGACTCGGTATGAAAACTGCACGGAGGAGCTGTTTTATCGTTTCTACCGTGCAGTTCGACATGTAAACTGCCCAGAAACCGAATCTGCTGACAGATCGCAAATCGGCCGATATCGCGTTTTCGGCCCTCAGAAGCGCCGAAATCGCGTTTTCTCGCTGAGCCCAGTGGACGGTGACTCGGTATGAAAACTGCACGGAGGAGCTGTTTTATCGTTTCTACCGTGCAGTTCGACATGTAAACTGCCCAGAAACCGAATCTGCTGACAGATCAAATCGGCCGATATCGCGTTTTCGGCCCTCAGAAGCGCCGAAATCGCGTTTTCTCGCTGAGCCCAGTGGACGGTGACTCGGTATGAAAACTGCACGGAGGAGCTGTTTTATCGTTTCTACCGTGCAGTTCGACATGTAAACTGCCCAGAAACCGAATCTGCTGACAGATCGCAAATCGGCCGATATCGCGTTTTCGGCCCTCAGAAGCGCCGAAATCGCGTTTTCTCGCTGAGCCCAGTGGACGGTGACTCGGTATGAAAACTGCACGGAGGAGCTGTTTTATCGTTTCTACCGTGCAGTTCGACATGTAAACTGCCCAGAAACCGAATCTGCTGACAGATCGCAAATCGGCCGATATCGCGTTTTCGGCCCTCAGAAGCGCCGAAATCGCGTTTTCTCGCTGAGCCCAGTGGACGGTGACTCGGTATGAAAACTGCACGGAGGAGCTGTTTTATCGTTTCTACCGTGCAGTTCGACATGTAAACTGCCCAGAAACCGAATCTGCTGACAGATCGAAAATCGGCCGATATCGCGTTTTCGGCCCTCAGAAGCGCGAAATCGCGTTTTCTCGCTGAGCCCAGTGGACGGTGACTCGGTATGAAAACTGCACGGAGGAGCTGTTTTATCGTTTCTACCGTGCAGTTCGACATGTAAACTGCCCAGAAACCGAATCTGCTGACA
Organism: Cryptocheilus praepositus; assembly: GCA_033815515.1. Lineage (NCBI taxonomy): Eukaryota > Metazoa > Arthropoda > Insecta > Hymenoptera > Pompilidae > Cryptocheilus > Cryptocheilus praepositus. The sequence goes on from JAWWQZ010000102.1 coordinate 215,808, forward strand.
GATCGCAAATCGGCCGATATCGCGTTTTCGGCCCTCAGAAGCGCCGAAATCGCGTTTTCTCGCTGAGCCCAGTGGACGGTGACTCGGTATGAAAACTGCACGGGGGAGCTGTTTTATCGTTTCTACCGTGCAGTTCGACATGTAAACTGCCCAGAAACCGAATCTGCTGACAGATCGCAAATCGGCCGATATCGCGTTTTCGGCCCTCAGAAGCGCCGAAATCGCGTTTTCTCGCTGAGCCCAGTGGACGGTGACTCGGTATGAAAACTGCACGGAGGAGCTGTTTTATCGTTTCTACCGTGCAGTTCGACATGTAAACTGCCCAGAAACCGAATCTGCTGACAGATCGCAAATCGGCCGATATCGCGTTTTCGGCCCTCAGAAGCGCCGAAATCGCGTTTTCTCGCTGAGCCCAGTGGACGGTGACTCGGTATGAAAACTGCACGGAGGAGCTGTTTTATCGTTTCTACCGTGCAGTTCGACATGTAAACTGCCCAGAAACCGAATCTGCTGACAGATCGCAAATCGGCCGATATCGCGTTTTCGGCCCTCAGAAGCGCCGAAATCGCGTTTTCTCGCTGAGCCCAGTGGACGGTGACTCGGTATGAAAACTGCACGGAGGAGCTGTTTTATCGTTTCTACCGTGCAGTTCGACATGTAAACTGCCCAGAAACCGAATCTGCTGACAGATCGAAAATCGGCCGATATCGCGTTTTCGGCCCTCAGAAGCGCCGAAATCGCGTTTTCTCGCTGAGCCCAGTGGACGGTGACTCGGTATGAAAACTGCACGGAGGAGCTGTTTTATCGTTTCTACCGTGCAGTTCGACATGTAAACTGCCCAGAAACCGAATCTGCTGACAGATCGAAAATCGGCCGATATCGCGTTTTCGGCCCTCAGAAGCGCCGAAATCGCGTTTTCTCGCTGAGCCAGTGGACGGTGACTCGGTATGAAAACTGCACGGAGGAGCTGTTTTATCGTTTCTACCGTGCAGTTCGACATGTAAACTGCCCAGAAACCGAATCTGCTGACAGATCGCAAATCGGCCGATATCGCGTTTTCGGCCCTCAGAAGCGCCGAAATCGCGTTTTCTCGCTGAGCCCAGTGGACGGTGACTCGGTATGAAAACTGCACGGAGGAGCTGTTTTATCGTTTCTACCGTGCAGTTCGACATGTAAACTGCCCAGAAACCGAATCTGCTGACAGATCGCAAATCGGCCGATATCGCGTTTTCGGCCCTCAGAAGCGCCGAAATCGCGTTTTCTCGCTGAGCCCAGTGGACGGTGACTCGGTATGAAAACTGCACGGAGGAGCTGTTTTATCGTTTCTACCGTGCAGTTCGACATGTAAACTGCCCAGAAACCGAATCTGCTGACAGATCGCAAATCGGCCGATATCGCGTTTTCGGCCCTCAGAAGCGCCGAAATCGCGTTTTCTCGCTGAGCCCAGTGGACGGTGACTCGGTATGAAAACTGCACGGAGGAGCTGTTTTATCGTTTCTACCGTGCAGTTCGACATGTAAACTGCCCAGAAACCGAATCTGCTGACAGATCGAAAATCGGCCGATATCGCGTTTTCGGCCCTCAGAAGCGCCGAAATCGCGTTTTCTCGCTGAGCCCAGTGGACGGTGACTCGGTATGAAAACTGCACGGAGGAGCTGTTTTATCGTTTCTACCGTGCAGTTCGACATGTAAACTGCCCAGAAACCGAATCTGCTGACAGATCGCAAATCGGCCGATATCGCGTTTTCGGCCCTCAGAAGCGCCGAAATCGCGTTTTCTCGCTGAGCCCAGTGGACGGTGACTCGGTATGAAAACTGCACGGAGGAGCTGTTTTATCGTTTCTACCGTGCAGTTCGACATGTAAACTGCCCAGAAACCGAATCTGCTGACAGATCGAAAATCGGCCGATATCGCGTTTTCGGCCCTAAGAAGCGCCGAAATCGCGTTTTCTCGCTGAGCCCAGTGGACGGTGACTCGGTATGAAAACTGCACGGAGGAGCTGTTTTATCGTTTCTACCGTGCAGTTCGACATGTAAACTGCCCAGAAACCGAATCTGCTGACAGATCTCAAATCGGCCGATATCGCGTTTAAGCCTTCAGAAGCGCCGAAATCGCGTTTTCTCGCCCCAGTGGACGGTGACTCGGTATGAAAATCGCGTTTTATCGTTTTTCTCAGAAACCGAATCTGCTGACAGATCGCAAATCGGCCGATATCGCGTTTTCGGCCCTCAGAAGCGCCGAAATCGCGTTTTCTCGCTGACAGTGGACGGTGACTCGGTATGAAAACTGCACGGAGGAGCTGTTTTATCGTTTCTACCGTGCAGTTCGACATGTAAACTGCCCAGAAACCGAATCTGCTGACAGATCGAAAATCGGCCGATATCGCGTTTTCGGCCCTCAGAAGCGCCGAAATCGCGTTTTCTCGCTGAGCCCAGTGGACGGTGACTCGGTATGAAAACTGCACGGAGGAGCTGTTTTATCGTTTCTACCGTGCAGTTCGACATGTAAACTGCCCAGAAACCGAATCTGCTGACAGATCGAAAATCGGCCGATATCGCGTTTTCGGCCCTCAGAAGCGCCGAAATCGCGTTTTCTCGCTGAGCCCAGTGGACGGTGACTCGGTATGAAAACTGCACGGAGGAGCTGTTTTATCGTTTCTACCGTGCAGTTCGACATGTAAACTGCCCAGAAACCGAATCTGCTGACAGATCGCAAATCGGCCGATATCGCGTTTTCGGCCCTCAGAAGCGCCGAAATCGCGTTTTCTCGCTGAGCCCAGTGGACGGTGACTCGGTATGAAAACTGCACGGAGGAGCTGTTTTATCGTTTCTACCGTGCAGTTCGACATGTAAACTGCCCAGAAACCGAATCTGCTGACAGATCGAAAATCGGCCGATATCGCGTTTTCGGCCCTCAGAAGCGCCGAAATCGCGTTTTCTCGCTGAGCCCAGTGGACGGTGACTCGGTATGAAAACTGCACGGAGGGCTGTTTTATCGTTTCTACCGTGCAGTTCGACATGTAAACTGCCCAGAAACCGAATCTGCTGACAGATCGAAAATCGGCCGATATCGCGTTTTCGGCCCTCAGAAGCGCCGAAATCGCGTTTTCTCGCTGAGCCCAGTGGACGGTGACTCGGTATGAAAACTGCACGGAGGAGCTGTTTTATCGTTTCTACCGTGCAGTTCGACATGTAAACTGCCCAGAAACCGAATCTGCTGACAGATCGAAAATCGAAAATCGAAGCGCCGATATCGCGTTTTCGGCTTTCACCGTGCAGTTCGACATGTAAACTGCCCAGAAACCGAATCTGCTGACAGATCGAAAATCGGCCGATATCGCGTTTTCGGCCCTCAGGAGTGCCGAAATCGCGTTTTCTCGCTGAGCCCAGTGGACGGTGACTCGGTATGAAAACTGCACGGAGGAGCTGTTTTATCGTTTCTACCGTGCAGTTCGACATGTAAACTGCCCAGAAACCGAATCTGCTGACAGATCGCAAATCGGCCGATATCGCGGACTCGGTATGAAAACTGCACGGGGGAGCTGTTTTATCGTTTCTACCGTGCAGTTCGACATGTAAACTGCCCAGAAACCGAATCTGCTGACAGATCGCAAATCGGCCGATATCGCGTTTTCGGCCCTCAGAAGCGCCGAAATCGCGTTTTCTCGCTGAGCCCAGTGGACGGTGACTCGGTATGAAAACTGCACGGAGGAGCTGTTTTATCGTTTCTACCGTGCAGTTCGACATGTAAACTGCCCAGAAACCGAATCTGCTGACAGATCGCAAATCGGCCGATATCGCGTTTTCGGCCCTCAGAAGCGCCGAAATCGCGTTTTCTCGCTGAGCCCAGTGGACGGTGACTCGGTATGAAAACAGCACGGAGGAGCTGTTTTATCGTTTCTACGGTGCAGTTCGATAGCGTTTTCGGCCCTCAGAAGCGCCGAAATCGCGTTTTCTCGCTGAGCCCAGTGGACGGTGACTCGGTATGAAAACTGCACGGAGGAGCTGTTTTATCGTTTCTACCGTGCAGTTCGACATGTAAACTGCCCAGAAACCGAATCTGCTGACAGATCGAAAATCGGCCGATATCGCGTTTTCGGCCCTCAGAAGCGCCGAAATCGCGTTTTCTCGCTGAGCCCAGTGGACGGTGACTCGGTATGAAAACTGCACGGAGGAGCTGTTTTATCGTTTCTACCGTGCAGTTCGACATGTAAACTGCCCAGAAACCGAATCTGCTGACAGATCGAAAATCGGCCGATATCGCGTTTTCGGCCCTCAGAAGCGCCGAAATCGCGTTTTCTCGCTGAGCCCAGTGGACGGTGACTCGGTATGAAAACTGCACGGAGGAGCTGTTTTATCGTTTCTACCGTGCAGTTCGACATGTAAACTGCCCAGAAACCGAATCTGCTGACAGATCGAAAATCGGCCGATATCGCGTTTTCGGCCCTCAGAAGCGCCGAAATCGCGTTTTCTCGCTGAGCCCAGTGGACGGTGACTCGGTATGAAAACTGCACGGAGGAGCTGTTTTATCGTTTCTACCGTGCAGTTCGACATGTAAACTGCCCAGAAACCGAATCTGCTGACAGATCGCAAATCGGCCGATATCGCGTTTTCGGCCCTCAGAAGCGCCGAAATCGCGTTTTCTCGCTGAGCCCAGTGGACGGTGACTCGGTATGAAAACTGCACGGAGGAGCTGTTTTATCGTTTCTACCGTGCAGTTCGACATGTAAACTGCCCAGAAACCGAATCTGCTGACAGATCGCAAATCGGCCGATATCGCGTTTTCGGCCCTCAGAAGCGCCGAAATCGCGTTTTCTCGCTGAGCCCAGTGGACGGTGACTCGGTATGAAAACTGCACGGAGGAGCTGTTTTATCGTTTCTACCGTGCAGTTCGACATGTAAACTGCCCAGAAACCGAATCTGCTGACAGATCGCAAATCGGCCGATATCGCGTTTTCGGCCCTCAGAAGCGCCGAAATCGCGTTTTCTCGCTGAGCCCAGTGGACGGTGACTCGGTATGAAAACTGCACGGAGGAGCTGTTTTATCGTTTCTACCGTGCAGTTCGACATGTAAACTGCCCAGAAACCGAATCTGCTGACAGATCGCAAATCGGCCGATATCGCGTTTTCGGCCCTCAGAAGCGCCGAAATCGCGTTTTCTCGCTGAGCCCAGTGGACGGTGACTCGGTATGAAAACTGCACGGAGGAGCTGTTTTATCGTTTCTACCGTGCAGTTCGACATGTAAACTGCCCAGAAACCGAATCTGCTGACAGATCGAAAATCGGCCGATATCGCGTTTTCGGCCCTCAGAAGCGCCGAAATCGCGTTTTCTCGCTGAGCCCAGTGGACGGTGACTCGGTATGAAAACTGCACGGAGGAGCTGTTTTATCGTTTCTACCGTGCAGTTCGACATGTAAACTGCCCAGAAACCGAATCTGCTGACAGATCGCAAATCGGCCGATATCGCGTTTTCGGCCCTCAGAAGCGCCGAAATCGCGTTTTCTCGCTGAGCCCAGTGGACGGTGACTCGGTATGAAAACTGCACGGAGGAGCTGTTTTATCGTTTCTACCGTGCAGTTCGACATGTAAACTGCCCAGAAACCGAATCTGCTGACAGATCGAAAATCGGCCGATATCGCGTTTTCGGCCCTCAGAAGCGCCGAAATCGCGTTTTCTCGCTGAGCCCAGTGGACGGTGACTCGGTATGAAAACTGCACGGAGGAGCTGTTTTATCGTTTCTACCGTGCAGTTCGACATGTAAACTGCCCAGAAACCGAATCTGCTGACAGATCGAAAATCGGCCGATATCGCGTTTTCGGCCCTCAGAAGCGCCGAAATCGCGTTTTCTCGCTGAGCCCAGTGGACGGTGACTCGGTATGAAAACTGCACGGAGGAGCTGTTTTATCGTTTCTACCGTGCAGTTCGACATGTAAACTGCCCAGAAACCGAATCTGCTGACAGATCGAAAATCGGCCGATATCGCGTTTTCGGCCCTCAGAAGCGCCGAAATCGCGTTTTCTCGCTGAGCCCAGTGGACGGTGACTCGGTATGAAAACTGCACGGAGGAGCTGTTTTATCGTTTCTACCGTGCAGTTCGACATGTAAACTGCCCAGAAACCGAATCTGCTGACAGATCGCAAATCGGCCGATATCGCGTTTTTCGGCCCTCAG